>SJXQ01008944.1:7842-142436 GCA_006408695.1 Aepyceros melampus | reverse complement strand
CTCCCAATCCCGACCCCCACCTCCCCGCTCCCGCCCCACACCCTCTCTCTGGATTATCCCCGTGCATCAGTCCCAAGCATCCTGCATCCTGCATCAAACCTGGCCTGGCGATTCGTTTCACTTATGATATCACACATGTTACACTGCCACTCTGCCAACCCATCCCACCCTCTCCCTCTCCCACAGAGTCCAAAAGGATAAGCAGGGTGAAAATATGCAGCCTTGACATACTCCTTTTCCTATTTGGAACCAGTTTGTTGCTCTATGTCCAGTTCTAACAGTTGCTTCCTGACCTGCATATAGGTTTCTCAACAGGCAGGTCATAGCATGCTTTTAATACAAAAAATTACTTTAATTCATTTCCTCTGCTTTATATATACTGTTTCATGTATAAATATTTTTTTTTCTAATTGGATACTTCTGCCATTAATACAATGCAATATCACTGGACCATACCATTGTGTTTTTACCTGTAAGAAGCTAAGCTTCAAATTTTGTGATACTAGATCACAATTTTAAAAAAAAATATTAAATTATTTTATTCTTGAATTTATACTTTATTAACTAGACAGTGTTTCTTAAAGAATTCTAGCATTTTAACACACTGTGAATATTTTCACAATCTGTAGATATTAAATATATTAATACATAAATTATTACTGCAGAAATTATGTATGCTTTTAAAATGTTCCTTGAATTTCAGCGGGATGGCTTATTTAAAAAGTCTCAAACTCAGTTTAAACATAATCAATTTTATGTGTTGTGGCTCACTGATTAGTTATAAAATTTCCCAAACCTACATAAAAATATAAGGCAATACTTTGCATGCCTAAAATCTAACAAGAAGTCTGTATATAATTTACGTATGGTAAACTATTCAATGATATTAATATGTATTTCCCTAGTGGCTCAGAGAGTAAAACGTCTGCCTACAATGCAAGAGACCCAGGTTAGATTGCTGGGTCAGGAAGATCTGGAGAAGGAAATAGAAGCCTACTCCCGTACCCTTGCCTGGGAAATCTCATGGACAGAGGAGGCTGCTAGGCTACAGTCCATGGGGCTGTCTCTTATACACATCTCTTCCTGGCACGCCGGATGGCAGGCACACTGACGGGCGCACTGTCGGGCACACTGGCTGGCACCAGCCTGGCAGGCAAACTGGCGAGCACTCTGGCTGGCACCCGACTAAGTAAAACGTCTGCCTACAATGCAAGAGACCCAGGTTAGATTGCTGGGTCAGGAAGATCTGGAGAAGGAAATAGAAGCCTACTCCCGTACCCTTGCCTGGGAAATCTCATGGACAGAGGAGGCTGCTAGGCTACAGTCCATGGGGTCGCAAAGAGTTGGACACGACTGAGTGACTTCACTAATTACTAAATTATTCAATGATATTAATATTTAAGTCTAATGCTAGGTTTTAAGTTTCTGAGGGCAAGGAAACATGTTGCCTATATTATATAATATATAAATATATTTTTTCAAAATGATATAATATATATATATACCAATGTATCAATAAAACCTAGTAGTCTACACTTTATACAATTTGTTGAGTTAATATATGAGTGAATATATTAATGAATTCAACACAAAACAGCCATTATGTAAGGCCAGTGTACACTTAACAATAAAAATAAAATATAATGAATTATTGAAACAATAAATAAATGTACAATAACAGATTTTCATAATCATTAGAATGAGGGTACACAAGCAAGAATAGGTTTTGGAGGCCAGAACTATATCTCTTCTTCTGGAGAACAGTTTGATAGGCCATCTCTATTAAAGCACATGTTCAATAAATTTAAAGCTATTAGAATTTAAAGGGTTCAAAACAACACTATTAATCATTAGTATATTTGTTTTTTGTTTGTTTGTTTGTTTGTTTGTTTTTTCCTGCAAGGGTAAAAGTTATTTTGAAAGAGAGTAGATTAAACCAAGGATAGATGATATTGACTATCTCAGCAATTTTCACTATTTAAAATAATAAGTTGCTGTCATAGATAAATATTTGAATTGTTAGAATTCAAAAGGTTTTGCAATAGCATCTTCAAAAGAAGAGTAGCAGAAAAACGCCGTTAGATATTACATGAATTCAATAAACTTTTAAGAATAGTATTTACTTGAAAAAAAAACAAGTGAATCTTAAACCTTACTGGAAACAACACACTGGAAAATCAATTAGAAATGGATTCTAGAATTAGGAGAAGAGAGGGGGGTTCAGGATGGGGAACACATGTATACCTGTGGAGGATTCATGATGATGTATGGCAAAATCAATACAATATTGTAAAGTATTAACCTCCCATTAAAATAAATAAATTAATATTAAAAAAAAAACAAAAAATAATAATAAAATAAAAATGTTAGAAATTATTGTAGGTCAAAATCCTCTAGACTTTGAGATGGGCACAAATTTCTTAAATGGAATACACACAGAAAAATCACTGATCACAAAAGAAATGATTGGCAGATTAGTTTTTATGAGATAAAAAATATATATATTAAGAGATATACTTTTAAGAGATTCAAAAGGCAAATCCCCCAAAGGGAGAAAATATGGGTCATATATGTATCCTTAGAAGAACTCCTATTCAATAAATCCTACAAATTAAGGAGAAAAACAACAACATTTTTTAAAGACATGAATGAAGACTTGAGCAGGCTTTTAACAAAAGAAGATATCCAAATGGCCAATAAGCTTATGAAAAATTGTTCAATGTTATAAATCATCAGGAAAACACTAATTAAAACCACTATGTGGAGGGTAAGGAAGAAAGGATAAATTGGGAGATTGGGACTGACATATATATACTACTATATATAATAGATAACTAATAAGAACCTACTGTGTAGCACAGGGAACTCTGCTCAGTACTCTGTAATGGCTTATATGGGAAAAGAAGTCTAAGGAAGATTGGATATATTTATTTATGTAATTGATTTACCTAGCTGTATAGCTGAAAGTAAGACAACATTGTAAATCAACTATAATCTAATATAATTTAAAAAAAAACCACAATGAGACAATGTTACACAGCCAATGGTTACAACTTAAACTCACAATACTGATTTGAGGCACCTAAATGGATCAACAATGCTCTCATACACGTCTGGTGGTATTGTAAATTTGTACAACAATTTTATAAAACTATTGGCAGTATCTTCTATAGTTAAATATTTTCAACCCATATAACCAAGCAATTCATGTGCAGCAGAGTCATATATAAGATTTTCATTAAGCACAATTTACAATATTTAAGAACTAAAGACAATGACCACCAACTGTGTAACAGGAAAGTGAAAGTCGCTCAGTCGGTCCAACTCTTTGCGACCCCATGGACTGTACAGTCCATGAAATTCTCCAGGCCAGAATACTGGAGTGAGTAGCCTTTTCCTTCTCCAGGTGATCTTCCCAACCCAGGGATCAAACCTAGGTCTCCCGCATTGCAGGCAGATTCTTCACCAGCTGAGTGACAAGGGAAGCCCTTGTGTAACAGGATTATTAATGATTAGTGAAGTCACTCAGTCATGTCCACTCTTTGCAACCCCATGGACTGTAACTTACCAGGCTCCTTTGTCCATGGGATTTTCCAGGCAAGAGTACTGAAGTGGGAAATGTATGTTCTATTCATGTAATGAACTATTCTAAGCAATGAAATAGAAAATACTACTCTTTCAAGCAATAAAATACAGAAATCTCAGACTCATGCTGAGCAAAAGAGCCCCAAACAGAAAATGCTGTATACTACATTGTTTCATGTGTAAAATGCTTAAAATAAGTTGAAATATCTACAGTGAAAGAAATCAGAATAGTAGCTACATTAGGGGTGTATAAAGACTGAGGGACAGGCACAGGAGAGACTTCTAGGGATACAGGTAACATTCTATACCAAGATCTTGGTGCTGGTTACCCTGGTGTGTTCACTTTATAAAAAATTACTAGCCTGCAAACTTAAGATTTATCACTTTATTATATACATATTTGCACTCCGATGAAAAGTATACCAAAATTATTAATAAATGACAAAATAAAAAATATCATGTGCAAAGATCCATAATCAGTTCTTAGAGTTAGATCAAACCAGTAGATGGCTACAATATTCAGTTCAATGATTAATGTCCAAATAGCTGATCGTATTAACCAAGATTGATGCTGTCCTTTGAAGTAATCAGCTGTAGTTCATAAATCAGACAATTTGTAAAACTTTGCCTTCTTAATTTTCCCTTCTTGGTTATAATATTGCAAGACGTATAATCCAACTTTGTCAGTTCCCTTTCAATTTTGCAGAAATAAAGCAATATTAATGGCAATCCAAAGAGTCTTGATACAATATTTATTTGTGAGATAATTTTTTTTAACATAACCAAAAATTCTATTAACACAAATCCACTCTTTAGCACTTAACTTACACCAGTATGCATTTTAAGTTTATATAACTCTTCATGCCTAGTGGAAATAAAGCTTGTAAATTTTATAGAATATTTATCATGGGCATACACTAGGCCAAATACTTTACACAGTTATCTCCTTTAAAATTCACACCACTCTGTAATGCAGTTTTATTATTTTGTCTTATTTAAAGATAAGAAAATTGAGTTTTAAAGATGATACCTCTGCCAGGTGCTAGTGCTTGGATTCAAACCCAAGCTGTCATTGCAGAAGCTCAGACACATAACCATTTAGCTCAGTGCTGAGGAACTAAACCTTAGGGGTGTCAGCCTTAATTCCAGAGATGGCAGCAGTTAGAGATCAATTGTAGCATCTTGATGCTGTCTTCACATAGTTTCTGCTTATTTACTTAAGTGGTCTCAATTTGTTTTTTATGCATTTAAGTGCTCAATTATGGTAATACTATGCTCAGGGGATTTGCTCTTCCCTCTCTCGACTTTTTATGTGATCCCAGAGGCTTCCCTTATTGAAATATGGGATTGATTTTCTCCCTGATAAGTTTATCATACTAAGCTTTTGGGGGGCATTATTCTCTGATACTGCCTTCCATTATAGAAGACATTCCATTATTGGCACCTCCCTATTTTTGAAAATGTAATGGTTCTTTAACAAAATACTTGATCGATGCACCTGCTTGTGGAAAGGCATTGCTAGTGTCCTTGATGTACACTGATGCTTTTCTCTTTGCTTCTACAGATGTTGCCTTAAAGCTCAATGTAGTTATGTCTTTTGAACATATATCATACATAGTTAGAAGATTGTATCATCCACCATTTAAGAATTATTTCATCTCTAATGTCAGAATGAGAAGATTTATGCATTGTTTGCTTCCTGTAGTTTAGGCTGATAATGCTTGACAAATATTTAAAATGCTGAAGGTATTACATGCTGAAGAGTTAGTGTTAGCACGGGTGTTTTGATTGCTTGTCTGTTTACATATCAGTGAAGACACCACTCTGTCTTTCTCTCTCATAAGTGTGTAATGCTGAGACTGGAAATAGATGTGCCAAATATAGGAAGTGCAAATAATCTTTTCTCTTTTTATTTTGCAACTAGAATAGTGGACATGGCATATCAGCAGTTGTAAAAATTAAAATGATTAAAGGTTTGGGTATATCTCAAACATTTTATCCCATGTTACACTCCCACTGCCATTTTACATCAATTTGCAAAAACATTGGTGCATCTTTTTTTTTAAATTGGAGACAATTCGATTTTTATTGTTAGAAATTTCCTTTAAACATACTTACTTATATATTTTCATATTTGCTCTGCCTTTGTAACCAGAATACAATATCCTCAAAAATGGAAACTGTACTTTTTTATCTCTCTATAATTTCTAATTTAGTTTAGTCGTGTGGTGAATGATATTAACAATAATTTGCCTTAATTAACATGGCAGGTGCATAATATGACCTCATGTGAGAGCATATGTAGTGATCACAGCTGCTCCTTCGTGTGTATCTGGGGCTTCTTCTTCAACCTTTAAGGACCCTCAATTCACATTTGGTGGAATTGCTACTGTCACATACTTCAAGCGATGACCCAGCCAAGCAATCTTTCCTAGGGAGTAAGATATGCCAGCAAATCAATGACTCACAGTTTTTTTTTTTTTTTAATTAATTTTTTTTTAGTTTGTTTTGCTTTACAATACTGTATTCGTTTTGCTACACATCGACATGAATCAGCCACGAGTGTACATGAACTCCCAATCCCGACCCCCACCTCCCCTCTCCCGCCCCACACCCTCTCTCTGGATTATCCCCGTGCATCAGTCCCAAGCATCCTGCATCCTGCATCAAACCTGGACTGGCGATTCGTTTCACTTATGATATCACACATGTTACACTGCCACTCTGCCAACCCATCCCACCCTCTCCCTCTCCCACAGAGTCCAAAAGGCCGTTCTATACATCTGTGTCTCTTTTGCTTCTTGCGTACAGGTTTATCATTACCATCATTCTAAATTCCATATATATGTGTAAGTATACTGTATTGGTGTTTTTCTTTCTGGCTTACTTCACTCTGTATAATCGGCTCCAGCGTCATCCACCTCATTAGAACTGATTCAAATGTATTCTTTTTAATAGCTGAGTAATACTCCATTGTGTATATGTACCACAGCTTTCTTATCCATTCATCTGCTGATGGACATCTAGGTTGCTTCCATGTCCTGGCTATTATAAACAGTGCCGCAATGAACATTGGGGTACACGTGTCTCTTTCAATTCTGGTTTCCTTGGTGTGTATGCCCAGCAGTGGGATCGCTGGATCATAAGGCAGTTCTATTTGCAATTTTTTAAGGAATCTCCACACTGTTCTCCATAGTGGCTGTACTAATTTGCATTCCCACCAACAGTGTAAGAGGGTTCCCTTTTCTCCACACCCTCTCCAGCATTTATTGCTTGTTGACTTTTGGATCGCAGCCATTCTGACTGGTGTGAAATGGTACCTCATTGTGGTTTTGATTTGCATTTCTCTGATAATGAGTGATGTTGAGCATCTTTTCATGTGTTTGTTAGCCATTCGTATGTCTTCTTTGGAGAAATGTCTATTTAGTTCTTTGGCCCATTTTTTGATTGGGTCATTTATTTTTCTGGAGTTGAGCTGCATAAGCTGCTTGTATATTTTTGAGATTAGTTGTTTGTCAGTTGCTTCATTTGCTATTATTTTCTCCCATTCAGAAGGCTGTCTTTTCACCTTGCTTATAGTTTCCTTTGTTGTGCAGAAGCTTTTAATTTTAATTAGATCCCATTTGTTTATTTTTGCTTTTATTTCCAGTATTCTGGGAGGTGGATCATAGAGGATCCTGCTGTGATTTATGTCAGAGAGTGTTTTGCCTATGTTCTCCTCTAAGAGTTTTATAGTTTCTTGTCTTACGTTTAGATCTTTAATCCATTTTGAGTTTATTTTTGTGTATGGTGTTAGAAAGTGATCTAATTTCATTCTTTTAAAGTGGTTGACCAGTTTTCCCAGCACCACTTGTTAAAAAGATTGTCTTTAATCCACTGTATATTCTTGCCTCCTTTGTCGAAGATAAGCTGTCCATAGGTGTGTGGATTTATCTCTGGGCTTTCTATTTTGTTCCATTGATCTGTATTTCTGTCTTTGTGCCAGTACCATACTGTCTTGATGACTGTGGCTTTGTAGTAAAGCCTGAAGTCAGGCAGGTTGATTCCTCCAGTTCCATTCTTCTTTCTCAAGATGGCTTTGGCTATTCGAGGTTTTTTGTGTTTCCATACAAATTGTGAAATTATTTGTTCTAGCTCTGTGAAAAACACCGCTGGTATCTTGATAGGAATTGCATTGAATCTGTAGATTGCTTTGGGTAGTATACTCATTTTCACTATATTGATTCTTCCGATCCATGAACATGGTATATTTCTCCATCTATTAGTTTCCTCTTTGATTTATTTCATCAGTGTTTTATAATTTTCTATATATAGGTCTTTAGTTTCTTTAGGTAGGTATATTCCTAAGTATTTTATTCTTTTCGTTGAAATGGTGAATGGAATTGATTCCTTAATTTCTTTTTCTACTTTCTCATTATTAGTGTATAGGAATGCAAGGGATTTCTGTGTATTAGAGAATCTAAGATGACTTAGCGCCAGAAATCTTGGCAACAAAGGAAGCAGTTTGAATTGAGGTTGTCTCATAGGAGGTGGCAGGGACTTAGCTTCTGGTTTAGGTGTTGAATAGGACATGTGAGTGAGAGTTGAGGAGAAATGGAACATAAAGAGGAAAAGAATCTTATTTCAATCATAAAAAGGCATATAAAATTAAAAGACATTCGCTTATTGGAAGAAAAGCTATGACAAGCCTAGACAGTGTATTAGAAAGCAGAAACATCACTTTGCCAACAAAGGTCCATATAGTCAAACCTATGGTTTTCTGGTAGTCATGTACGGATGTGAGAGTTGGACCACAAAGAAGGCTGAGGGCCAAAAAATTGATGTTTTTGAATTGTGGTGTTGGGAAGACTCTTGGGAGTCCCTTGGACAGTAAGGATATCAAACCAGTCAATCCTAAGGGAAATCAACCCTATGTATTCATGGGAAAGACTGACACTGAAGCTGAAAACTCCAATGCTTTGGATACCTGATGTGAAAGTTGACTCACTGGAAAAGACCCTGATGCTGGGAAAGAATGAAGGCAGGAGGAGAAGGGGAGGATGGAGGATGAGATGCTTGATGGCATCAGTGACTATGGACATGAGTTTAAGGAGACTCTAGGAAACAATGAAGGGCAGGGAAGCCTGACATGCTGCAGTCTATAGGGCTGCAAAGAGTAGAACATGACAGTGAGTGAACAACATTAGAAAGGCACATGAGGCAAATCATACAGCTAATGACATAAGCATAGGGATCATGCCTGGAACTCAGTCAGTCAGTTCAGTTGCTCAGTTGTGTCTGACTCTTTGTGACCCCATGAACTGCAGCAGAGTAAGATCATAAGAGGGGCAGAGAACAGTGACAGGGAAAAGGTAGAGACTGTTATGAGAAAGCAGTGCCAACTGAGAGTCAAATCACGATGAGGTTACCCTGACATTATTCCATGAGTGCTGGCACAGATCCTCAAAATCTTTCAAATAATAAATAGGACAGACTGTACAATGAAGAAGGACTGAGTCTAAATGCTAAAGCCAAGTGTTTCCAGCTCTACAGAAACTGATTCAGAGACCAGGAAAATGACAGTGTTGAATGAAGGGAACAATAATTATTTTTTATTTGTCTTAAGGATATTTTATTTTCCAAAGCTAAATAAGTTCTAAGAAGAAAAATTTTAGAGAAAGATTAAGTTTAGAAATTGTCCATATATTCATTTTACTTTGATGACAGTCTCATTACTTGGCTAGATGAAAAGCTGCCATATTGTTTCTTATCTATTGACATATTATCTGGTGTTAAAGTCAGAGCGCATTCAAGACAGTGCTTTATGACCATTATCTTTAATATGTCCTCATCATTTCACCTACCATCCTGAAAACCTGATGGTGCTCTGAGTCAGATATCAATCATCAAACCACACTTGCTAGATTAAAGAGTGATGGCAATCCCAAACTTACTGTAGTATTTTAAGGTTTTTCATAATTCAAGGGATTAGATACACTAAGGATTTTGCTCTGAAGCCTACTTAAGACACATGCTTTACAATTTTTTCTTTTAATATTTTCAACATTTTGCCTGCAAGTTTAAACACACCTTTTAGATCTAACAAGTACTAGAATTTTTGAAATGCAAATTTCATAAAATGCCTCATGCTTCATGTCTGGAAGACATACAATTTATTAATTACTTTGATTAATTTGTAATATTTTATTATATCAATAGCTATAATCAAATGCCTGCCTTATTATTTCTATTCATAAAGCAATCATTGACAATAATGTAACCAGTGTAATATTTCATATTTCTGTTACAAGTTTAATTAAGTGACAGGTCTTACTTCCCAATTTTACTAAATAAAACAAAGATGTGGCCTTACATAGCAGTGTCAAAATTGTAGGAGTTGATGAGAAAAACACTTAAGATCATCGTTATGTTCAATTAATTTCTAAATTACACAGAATTGTTTGAAAAATAACTAATTTAATAAATGATTTTATCCTAATTAACAAAAGTGCATTACGAAGTCCCCCTACTTAAAACATTTCTCTTGTTTGTATCAGCAGTTCATTAGCAAAAAAGTAATGCCTACCATAAATGTGATTATGGTAAATCTTATGTGTTTTATATCAAATTAGTAAATACTATAATTCTAAATCAGGGAATGTACCAAATTTAAATAATTGTGTGATTTTAAATAAATATTAAATATGTATTTATCAAAACAGTACCATATTTTGGAAGGACTGGAAGCAACTAAACTTCCCCCAGAGAATTTTAATCATCCATGATACACAGGGGAGTCTGGTCAGAAAGATGTGTTTAATGTAACTAGGAGCAAAGTTTAATAACCTTGGCCTGGTTGCTTAGTAGTAATATAGTCAAATAAGAAAAAAAAAAAGTTAATGTATTCCAGTTACTGAATCCTATTACAATTATTTTCTAATATAAGAGTCTCTAACTATAAGACTTGACAGAAATCTGGTTGCATTTGTTTGAAGTCGTTTACTTTGCCTTTTTGCAAAATTTTATTCAACTAATCTTTTCTTGTCTATGTATACAACCATAGATAACTTTGGCAACTGCAGTCTAGTTACCAACTATGGGTAATTTACTTTTGCAATGGATATGAACTACTTATTTTGAGTCATGCTAACTGATGGGCTTCCCAGGTGGCATTAATGGTAAAGAACTCACCTGCCAATGCAGGAGATGCAAAAGACAGGCTCAATCCCTGTCAGGAAGATCCCTGGAGAAGGAAATGGCAATTTACTCCAGTATTCTTGCCTGGAGAATTTCATGGATAGAGGAGCCTGGCGGGCCACAGTCCATGGGATCACAAAGAATTGGACACGTCTGGAGTGACTGAGCATGCAGGCATGCATGCTGACTGATAGCCTAGTTTTGTGAGCTAATTTTCCTGATGGCAATTGGAAATATAATAAATTACTCTACCCCTTAATTATAGGCAATCAAGACATTGCAAAATTCTGACTGATGGAATTCACTCGTCTGATTTTTCTGAATGAGTTCAAGGATATAGACTTACAACAGCACAGGTTACAATAACAAGATTCAATAAAGTAATAATGCACTTGATTTACATTTTTATACATACAGACATTTCTGAATTGCTATTTGTAAAAGTCTACAAACAAAACGGGAGAAGGAACTGGAGACCCACTTCAGTATTCTTGCCTGGAGAATCCAATGGCCAGAGAAGCCTGGCAGGCTGCAGTCCATGGGGTTACAAGGGTCGGACACGACTTAGCAACTAAACCACCACCACCAGCACCACCACAAGCAAAATGACCCAAACTCTCAATCAGTTTCACTGTTTTAGAAAGCTACAAATGTGCATAAAAATTTTTTGGTTTCCCATGCCATATTTGTGAGCATGAAGGAGGGACCGTATATTTAGAATGCTACTAGAAGTGCAGTATTCAGACTTACTTCACAATTATAAACAGGTTGCCTAAGGTAGCCATCTGGCTTATTTTAATGGTATGATTCACTATATCTCTAGGGAATTAAGGTTAGAAGTTTTCAGGAACATGCTGAAAGAAGAGAATCTTAAAAAAGGAGGCAATCACAGCTGGAGACTTTGGTTCTCAAACTTTAGTGAGAATGAGAATGCCCTAGAGGATTTTAAATAGACATTTCTTGATCCTATCTCTGAAATGGAAGCCAATAGTTTGCATCTCTAATAATTTCCCAAGTAACATTACGCTGTTGTTCCTGACCACTCTCTGGGAACTACTTGGCTTAAGCAAATACAAGCGTCATTCTGTTCTGGAACATGGAACAACAACAACAAAAGCTGTAAAGAAATCAATCATTTATAATCTACAAAGAAATAAA
The DNA here is from genome assembly GCA_006408695.1 of Aepyceros melampus. Taxonomy (NCBI): domain Eukaryota; kingdom Metazoa; phylum Chordata; class Mammalia; order Artiodactyla; family Bovidae; genus Aepyceros; species Aepyceros melampus. The sequence continues at coordinate 130,517 of SJXQ01008944.1, read as the reverse complement.
AGCCATATTTGGGATAACTTAGGGGCTGCACAAGCTGGAATCAAGATTGCTGGGAAAAATATCAATAACCTCAGATATGCAGATGACCCCACCCTTAGGGCAGAAAGTAAAGAGAAACTGAAGTACCTCTTGATGAAAATGAAAGAGGAGAGTGAAAAAGTTGGCTTAAATCTCAGCATTCAAAAACTAAGATCATGGCATCTGGTCCCATCGCTTCATGGAAAATAGATGGGAAATAATGGAAACAGTAAGACTTTTTTTTCTTGGGCTCCAAAATCACTGCTGATGGTGACTGCAGCCATGAAATTAAAAAACGCTTGCTCCTTGGAAGAAAAGTTGTAACAAACATAGATAGCATATTAAAGAGCAGACACATTACTTTGTTGACAAAGGTCCAAATAATCAAAGCTCTGGTTTTTCCAGTAGTCATGTATGGATGTGAGAGTTGGACCATAAAGAAAGCTGAGCACCAAAGAATTGATGCTTTTGAACTGTGGTGTTGGAAAAGACTCTTGAGAGTCCCTTGGACTGCAAGGAGATCCAACTAGTCAATCCTAAAGGAAATCAGTCCTGAATACTCAGTGGAAGGATTAATGCAAAGTTAAAAGCTCCCATACTTTGGCCACCTGATGCAAAGAACTAACTCATTGGAAAAGACCCTGATGCTGGGACAGATTGAAGGCAGGAGGAGAAGGGGACGACAGAAGATGAGATGGTTGGATGGCATCTCTGACTCCATGAACATAAGTTTGAGCAAGCTCTGGGAGTTGGTGATGGACAGGTGAGCCTAGTGTGCTACAGTCCATGGTGTTGCAAAAAGTGAGACATGACTGAGCAACTGAACTGAACTGAGGGGCCAGACAACACTTCCTAAGTGTATGTGTGTGTGAGTGTGTGTGTGTGTGTGTGTGTGTGTACGTACCTGTGCACGTGTACACATGTTACATTGCTCCTTAGGTGACCTTTGGGGTTGACCCTTTGTGACCCCCATGGACCATAGCCTGCCAGGTCCTCTGTCCTTGAGATTTCCCAGGCAAGAATACTAGAGTGGGTTGCCATATCCTCCTCTAGGGGATCTTCCTGACCCAGGGATTGAACCTGTGTCTCTTAGGTCTCCTGCATTGGCTGGTGGGTTCTTTAACACTAACGTCATCCTATTGACATAATTACTCTTTTTCTTTAGTACCAGTGATTTTTCTAATCTGAGATGATCTGCTTTTTTTCAAAAGGTGATGGGTACTAACATATACTGCTACAAATTCAGTAGGAATAGCCCTTACAAAATGCATCTCTATTTTAAACTGAAATTTTTGAAAGGCAAATTTCTACCAGTGTTTACAAAAAAATACTTCTTTTAATATTAAAAAAAACCCATAACTTTCTGAAGTGGGATAATTTTAAGCCAAGAAAAAATTATGTAGTTTAAGTATGGACTAATCCTTCTCAAAATCTATTTGGAATCAGCAGGAATTTTAACTTGACTGTAATTATTTCATTGATTTTATGGAGGTTCCCACAGCTATGTATCTTGGTCCCCATATGGACTTCTCAACAATCCCAGTAAGCTACTAAACACCTGTTTGGGAGAGCAAAGCACATACTACATTGTAGGAAGTAACCACATTGTACAAGGCTCTATAATCTAAAACCTCAATGTTGTGAAGTGAGTTTTAAATTTCCTTCTTTCATTTTTCTCCCTCTCTATTCATCTCTCTTATTATCCTACTTCTCCTTTCTCAAACAGAAAGATGAACATACTTTACCACATAGTTGCACTAGACATTTCTTTTAATTCTCTGCCCTTTCTACTTCCTGTTTTCTTTCATTATCCAATCCTCAAGGCAATAGCAACCCACTCCAGTACTCTTGCCTGGAAAATCCCATGGACTGAGGAACGTGGTGGGCTGCAGTCCATGGGGTCGCTAGGACGTGGACAAAACTGAGCTACTTCCCTTTCACTTTTCACTTTCATGCATTGGAGAAGGAAATGGCAACCCACTCCAGTGTTCTTGCCTGGAGAATCCCAGGGACGGCGGAGCCTGGTGGGGTGCTGTCTATGGAGTCGCACAGAGTCGGACACGACTGAAGCAACTTAGCAGCAGCAGCAGCATTTTTGCCTTTTCCAGTGACCAGCAGCTGTCTCTGACAAGTATAGCACTTTATTGTACTTTCATGACTGGAGGAGTCAAACTAATAAAGGCAATTGAAATTCTATCTTGATACTGTTCTCTATTAATTCAGTTCAGTTCAGTCGCTCAGTCAAGTCCAACTCTTTATGACCCCATGAATCATAGCACATGAGGCCTCCATGTCCATCACAACTCCCGGAGTTTACCCAAACTCATGTTCATCAAGTCTGTGATGCCATCCAACCATCTCATCCTCTGTCGTCCCCTTCTCCTCCTGCCCCCAATCCCTCCCAGCATCAGAGTCTTTTCCAAAGAGTCAACTCTTCACATGAGGTGGCCAAAGTATTGGAGTTTTAGCTTCAGCATCAGTCCTTCCAATGAACACCCAGGACTGGTCTCCTTTAGGATGGACTGGTTAGATCTCTTTGTAGTCCAAGGGACTCTCAAGAGTCTTCTCCAACACCATAGTTCAAAAGCATGAATTATTCGGTGTTCAGTTTTCTTCACAGTCCACTCTCACATCCCTACATGACCACTGGAAAAACCATAGCCTTGACTAGACGGACCTTTGTTGGCAAAGTAATGTCTCTGCTTTTTAACATGCTATCTAGGTTGGTCATAACTTTCCTTCCAAGGAGTAAGCATCGTTTAATTTCATGGCTGCAGCCACCATCTGCAGTGATCTTGGAGCACCAAAAAATAAAGTCTGACACTGTTTCCACTGTTTCCCCATCTATTTCCCATGAAGTGATGGAACCAGATGCCATGATCTTAGTTTTCTTAATGTTGAACTTTAAGCCAACTTTTTCACTCTCCTCTTTTTCTTTCATCAAGAGGCTTTTTAGTTCCTCTTCACTTTCTGCCATAAGAGTGGTGTCATCTGCATATCTGAGGTTACTGATATTTCTCCCAGCAATTTGGTTTCAGGCTTGAGCTTCTTCCAGCCCAATGTTTCTAATGACATAATCTGCATAGAAGTTAAATCAGCAGGGTGACAATATACAGCCTTGATGTACTCTTTTCCTATTTGGGACCAGTCTGTTGTTCTGTATCCAGTTCTAACTATTGTTTCCTGACCTGCATATAGGTTTCTCAAGAGTGGTCTAGTATGCCCATCTCTTTCAGAGTTTCCCACAGTTTATTGTGACCCACACAGTCAAAGGCTTTGGCATAGTCAATAAAGCAGAAATTGATGTTTTTCTGAAATGCTCTTGCTTTTTCCATGATCCAGCGGATGTTGGCTATTAGATCTCTGGATCCTCTGCCTTTTCTAAAACCAGCCTGAACATCTGGAAGTTCACGGTTCACGTATTGCTGAAGCTGGGCTTGGAGAATTTTGAGCATTACTTTACAAGCATGTGAGATGAGTGCAACTGTGCAGTAGTTCGAATATTTTCGGCATTGCCTTTCTTTGGAATTGGAATGAAAACTGACCTTTTCCAGTCTTTTGGCCACTGCTGAGTTTTCCAAATTTGCTTGCATATTGAGTGCAGCACTTTCACAGCATCATCTTTCAGGATTTGAAACAGCTCAATGGAATTCTATCACATCCACTAGCTTTGTTCATAATGATGCTTTCTAAGGCCCACGACTTCACATACCAAGATATCTGGCTCTAGATTAGTCATCACATCATCATGATTATCTGGGTCGTGAAGATCTTTTTTGTACAGTTCTTCCGTGTATTCTTGCCACCTCTTCTTAATATCTTCTGCTTCTGTTAGGTCCAGACCATTTCTGTCCTTTATCGAGCCCATCTTTGCATGAAATGTTCCCTTGGTATCTCTAACTTTCTTGAAGAGATCTCTAATCTTCCCACTCTGTTGTTTCCATCTATTTCTTTGCATTGATCACTGAAAGAAAGTCTGCAGCTGCACTATGCAAGCAGTTGAAGAGTCTGGCAACTCTTTTTATCACTTTTTTGTCCATGTGTAAAACACATGTTTGAGACTCAATGTTTGTTCATCTGATTCATCTTAAACCTATGGGAAACTCAAGGAGAGGCTTGTGGTTACCACTACAATGTATTCAGTAGTACAACAGTTTCTCCTTTTTCTACTCTTATCTCAGAGGAAATGTATAGGTGTGTGTGCACAGTGATAGGTCCTGAACTGAGTGGCTAAAAGGTAGTAATCTAATTTAACTATCAGAAGAAGTGGCAAATCACTTCAGTATTCTTGCCTTGAGAACTCCATGAACAGTATGAAAAGGCAAAAATATAGAACACTGAAAGATGAACTCCTCAGGTCAGTAGGTGACCAATATGCTACTGGAGATCACTGGAGAAATAGCTCCAGAAAGAATAAAAGGATGGAGCCAAAGCAACAACAACATCCAGCTGTGTATATGACTGGTGAAGGAAGTAAAGTCTGATTCTATAAAGAGAAATATTGCATAGGAACCTGAAATGCTAAGTCCATGAATCAAGGCAAATTGGAAGTGGTCAAACGCAAGATGGCAAGAGTGAACGTCGACATTTTAGGAATCAGCGAACTAAAATGAACTGGAATGATTAACTTAACTCAGATGACCATTATATCTACTACTGTGGGCAAGATCCCTTAGAAGAAATGGAGTAGCCACCATAGTCAACAAAAGTCCAAAATACAGTACTTGGATGCAGTCTCAAAAATGACGGAATGATCTGTTTATTTCCAAGGCAAACCACTCAATATCACATTAATCCAAGTCTATGCCCCAACCAGTAATGCTGAAGAAGCTGAAATCAAATGGTTCTATGAAGATTTGCAAGACCTTATCAAACTAACACCCTAAAGAGATATCTTTTCATTATAGGGGACTGAAAGGCAAAAGTAGGAAGTCAAGAAATACCTGGAATAATAGGCACATTTGGCGTTGGAGTACAGAATGAAGCAGGGCAAAGGCTAATAAAGTTTTGCCAAAACAACACACTGGTCATAGCAAACACCCTCTTTCAACAACACAAGAGAAGATTCTACACATGGACATCACCAGATGGTCAATATGAAAATCAGACTGATTATATTCTTTGCAGCCAAAGATGGAGAAGCTCTATACAGTCAGCAAAAACAAGACTGAGAACTGACTGTGGCTCAGATCATGAACTCCTTACAGCCAAATTCAGACTTAAATTGAAGAAAGTAGGGAAAACCACTAGACCATTCAGTTATGACCGAAATCAACCCTTACCATTATACAGTGGGAGTGACAAATAAATTCAAGGGGTTAGATCTGATAGAGTAACCAAAGAACTATGGATGGAGGTTTGTGACAGTGTACAGGAGGCAGGGATCAAGACCATCCCCCCAAAAAAAGAAATGCAGAAAGGCAGAATGGTAGTCTGAGGAGGCCTTACAAATAGCTGTGAAAAGAAGAGAAGAGACAGGCAAAAGAGAAAAGGAAAGATATACACATTTGAATGCAGAGTTCGAAAGAATAGAAGGAGAGATGAGAAAGACTTCCTCAGTGATCAATGCAAAGAAATAGAGGGAAATAATAGAATGAGAGAGACTAGAGGTCTCTTCAAGAAAATTTGAGATACCAAGGGAACATTTCATGCAAAGATGGGCACAATAAAAGACAGAAAGAGTATGGACTAACAGAAGTAGAAGATATTAATAAGAGGTGGCAAGAATACACAGAAGAACTGTACAAAAAAAGATCTTCACCACCCAGATAACCACATGATGTTGTCACTCACCTAGAGCCAGACATCTTGGAATATGAAGTCAAGTGGTCCTTAGGAAGCATCACTACAAACAAAGCTAGTGGAGGTGATGGAATTCCAGTTGAGCTATTTGAAATCCTAAAAGATGATGCTGTGAAAGTGCTGCACTCAATATGCCAGCAAATTTGGAAAACTCAGCAGTGGTCACAGGACTGGAAAAGTTCAGTTTTCATTCCAACCCCAAAGAAAGTCATGTCAAAGAATGCTCAAACTACCTACTGCACAATTGCACTCATCTCACACCCTAGTAAAATAATGCTCAAAATTTTCCAAGTCAGGCTTCAACCTGAACTGTGAACTTCCATATGTTCAAGCTAGATTTAGAAATGGCAGAGGAACCAGAGATCAAATTGCCAACCCCTGTTGGATCTTCGAAAAAGAAGAGAGTTCCAGAAAAATATCTACTTCTGCTTAATTGACTGTATTAAAGCCTTTGACTGTGTCAATGACAACAAACTGAAAAATTCTGGAAGAGATCGGAATACCAGACCACCTGACCTGCCTCCTGAGAAATATAATCTGTATGCTGGTCAAGAAGCAACAGTGACAACTGGACATGGAACTACAGACTGGTTCCAAATTGGGAAAGGAGTACATAAAGGCTGTGTATTGTCACCCTGCCTATTTAACTTATATGCAGAGTACATCATGAGAAATGTTGGGCTGGATGAAACACAAGCTAGAATCAAGTTTGCCGGAAGAAATAACAATCACCTCCAATATGCAGATGACATCACCCTTATGGCAGAACAGAAGAATAACTAAAGAACCTCTTGATGAAAGTGAAAAAGGAGAGTGAAAAAGTTTGGCTTAAAACTAAACATTCAGGAAACTAAGTTCATGGCACCTGGCCCCATCACTTCATGGAAAATAGATGGGGAAGCAATGGAACAGTAACAGACTTTATTCTGGGGGCTCCAAAATCACTGCAGTTGGTGACTGCAGCCATGAAATTAAAAGACACTTGCTCCTTGGAAGGAAAGTTATGACCAACCTAGACAGCATATTAAAAAGCAAAGACATTACTTTGCCAACAAGGGTCTGTCTAGTCAAAGCAATGTGTGTGTGTGTGTGTGTTTTTCCAGTAGTCACATATGAATGTCAGAGTTGGACTATAAGGATATATGAACACAGAAGAATTAATGTGTTTGAACTGTGGTGTTGGAGAAGACTCTTGAGAGTCTCTTGGACTGTAAGGAGATCCAACCAGTCCATCTTAAAGGAAATCAGTCCTGAATATCTATTTATTGGAAGGTCTGGTGCTGAATTTGAAACCCCAATACTTTGGCCACCTGATGCATAGAACTGACTCATTTGAAAAGACCCTGATGCTGGGAAAGCTTGAAGGCAGGAGGAGAAGGGGACAACAGAGGATGAGACGGTTGTATGGCATTTCAGACTAAATGGACATGAATTTGAGTAAACTCTGGGAGCTGCTGATGGACAGGGAGGCCTGGCGTGCTGCTGGTCATGGGATTGCTCAAAGTTGGAAACAATTGAGCAACTGAAGTGAACTGAGAACTTCATTCCTGGTCTCCCTGGTGACTCTTATTTTATTATAGTGATTTTACCAAGAAATATATGTTTTCTTTTTTCTTTAAAACAGAGGTATTCTCAAAAAAAAATAAAAATAAAAACCTATTTGAGTTGGTCCTTAATTCAGATCACATTATATTACAAGCATTGCAATACTTGGCATTAAGGAAATACAAAGACTCCTGCTACAGAGTCTTCATTCCTTGTGAATTTTTAAATAATGGGTTTCTTGACAGCTCTGAATATTTTATTCCAAATTTACTTCATTTTTTCTCTCAAATTATTTTGAAAATGCTATTAACTTTTTCATATTTTGTTTTTCTTAACAATAACATTATATGCTTGCTGTTCTTTAATCACCAAGTTGTGCTTGACTCTTGTGACCCAATGGACTATAGCCTGCCAGGCTCCTATGTCCATGGGATTTCCCAGGTAAGAATATTGGAGTGGGTTGCCATTTCCTTATCCAGGGGATCTTTCTGACACAGGCAATAAACCCACAACTCCTACATTGGCAGGTGGATTCCCTATCACTGAGCCACCAGGGAAATTGCTTTAATGGGCATTATGTATTTTAAAGTTCAAAACCCACAAATGTAAAAAAATAAATTAAAATCTCATTTTACAGCTGAATTAACTAAGCTGTGAAGTAATTTTTCCTAAGACTTGTGTACTAACAAGTTACCACCTTAACCCCAACCTTAGTACATTGCCTCATGATAATAAATACTTGAGTAGTACCTGTTAAATTAATCATGCTACAGCAGTGCCTCAAATAAAAGGTTTTTTAATTAAAATGTGTATTCCTTTTCATTCACTCATTAATTTTATGTAATACATTAAATAGAACTCAAAGAGGTCTCATGATGTAGGTCAAAGTTGCAGATGCAAGATTCAACCAGTCAGAGGTAGTAGTTAAACCCATATGACTATATGCCATCATTTAAGATGATTCTGTTAAAAGAGATGAGCAGAGGAACAAAAGTATGATTTCACAAAGTGAGGGCAAATGAAGCCACTGAGGATACTGAGTAGAACATAAACTAAGAACAAATCATAAATGTAGAGATATAACTAAGAGAAAAAAATCTATAAAATACAGTTTTATGTGGCAGTCTTTTTGAGTGTGATAGAAACAGATAGAAAATCTAGAAACATTTCACCAAGTAGATCACTGGTTGCCAGTGATAGGAACAGACACTAGAATCTAGAAAATGTAGACCACATGTTAGAGAAACTTGATAATTAATCGATACAAACAATGGATCAGTAATTTTACAGATAGTAGGATTCAGAATATTAAAAAGTAGAGACATTACTTTGCCAACAAAGGTCCGTCTAGTCAAGACTATGGTTTTTCCAGTGGTCATGTATGGATGTGAGAGTTGGACTATAAAGAAGCTGAGCACCAAAAAACTGATGCTTTTGAAGTGTGGTGTTAGAGAAGACTCTTGAAAGTCCCTTGGACTGTAAGAAGATACAACCAGTCCATCCTAAAGGACATCAGTCCTGGGTGTTCATTGGAAGGACTGATGTTGAGGCTGAAACTCCAATACTTTGGCCACCTGATGCGAAGAGCTGACTCATTGGAAAAGACACTGATGCTGGGAAAGATTGAGGGCAAGAGGAGAAGGGGACGACAGCATCATCAACTCAACGGACATGGGTTTGGTTGGACTCCAGGAGTTGGTGATGGACAAGGAGGCCTGGAGTGCTGCAGTTCATGGGGTTGCAAAGAGTTGGACGTGACTAGCAACTGAAGTGAAATGAACCGAGGATTCAGAAAATTGAGAACTATTAGTTTTTTTTTGTTTTTTTTTTTTTGTTTTTTTTTTTTTGATGGTACATATTTGTAAGCCAAGAAAATACATTGTTTATAGTACCCATTTGACTAAATCATTCCTCTATAATACTCGATAGCTTATAAGGACAACTGAATTTTTTAGTTATTTGATGAGATTCTTTCATAGTAAAATATGGCAAACAATATATAATCTCAACAGCAGTAGGTACAATGAAGAAATTGTTGTAGATTTGTGTATTTCAGATATAAAAAGATGGTATAACCAAAACATTACAGTAAACACAGTCAAGTAGTGAATATTATAAAAGAAACCATAAAATTACATATTATATACATAGACTGATATTGATGAAATATAAAGAGTACTAATAAGTAAATAAAACAATCTTTCAAAAATAGGTAAAGGACACAGGCAGATAATTTTTAAAAGATTTTGTTTAAAAATGTGAAGATATATAGCTTTTTCACAACCAAAAGTATATAAGATTAAATGAGAATATCTTATTTCTATAATCAAAATATTAATGATTCAATTTTAAGAAATATTTAATTTCATTTCCAATTATTTTGAAAAAAGAAAAAACATTTATCTGCCATTCCTTCTTCTATGATAAAGAATTAATCTTTTCCTGCACAAAGAATCTCACAATAATCACTATCATACACTTAGTAGAAGGAAAATTCACATTTTCTTTTTTTTTCATTTGCAGGAAAATTTAACAATAAGTGAATTTTTCTCAAAATTTTCTTCATCCACATCATACTTCAAAAATATCTATAAAAATACTGTGCATGGCTGTTCATCACAATTTTATGTGTTCTAGTACGGTTAAGTAAAATATGAAATGTTAACACTTTGAAGCGTCTCCACTATATTTACTATATTTAACATACATAAGTATGCAATAGGAAAATACACTGTAGGAATAAATCAGTTTATAAAGATGACATGGATATATTTATTGACATGGAAATAAGACCACAGTATTTTGTATTGTAGGTGAAAAATCTTCAAAGCAATATATATGTATATTATTATTCCTTTTCTCTAAAAAACCATCAATACATACAAATCACTAACAATGATTATTTTTAAGTGTGGTACTATTATAAGCATTTTAACATTCATCCATTTGGTGTGAATTTTCATCAATAAGAGATTTGTTTTGTTTTGCTTTTTTTCAAAGACCTTGAGCAAATGAACCTACTCTTATTTGGGAGAGGGGGGATAATTAACTTCGTAGGTCATTTTTATGATATATTCGTTAGTATCTTTTTCTATGACGAAATAAAACAAAAACAAAAATGTATTATTACCTCTGCAATTCATTGAGAACAATCTGCATCCATTAAAGTTTTGAGTTGGAGTTTGTATGAAGGTGAGTAGTTATATTAATATGTCCTCTCTTACTGTTGTTAAAAGACTAGATCATCTATGAGGCTGAATTCTTGTTAGAAATACGGAGGTTAATATCACTGTAATTAATCATTTTCGATAGAGTTAAAAATAGGTATAAAAAAGCTAACCCAGTACTGATTTTCTTTGAAGCTGTGATCCTATATCTGCCTGAGATTATTTTCATAAAATTTATAAAAAAATAATTTAAAAATACTTGTTACAGTAAGTCAGTAAACTGTCCATTTTGTACAAAGTCATGTAGAATGTTATACTAACATTTCAAAATTAATGGACTTTCAGCAGTCTTATTATGGACAGTTCTAAAGCAAAGCTGTCATATTAAGTATCATTGGCAAATCATTTAAAAAGTGTATTTAGAAGGTTTACAGCAAGGCATCTCTCTGTATCAAATGACTTTCAAAGTGATGAGCTGAATTGTTACTAGCTAATGATAAATGTTAGGAAGATATAGCTTTTCTTCCTAAACTCACTTTTTATTGAGATTTCCACACAATTTTCTACCTTATGGGATGACTAAGGATTGGAGTATACATATCTGTTTTCTCCAGTTACTACTCTTCCCCAAGAAGTAACAGGGGCTGATCCAAGCTTACAAACTATCGGGCCACATTTCCAATGGGCAGACCAGGCTTCTCTAGTGCCCTGTAGTCAAGGAAGGTTACCTCCTCTCTCACTGTCTTCCATTTACCCATTAAGATAAGCTAAGCTTCTAAAAACCTTTCTTAAGCTGTTTAGGCTCAAGGGAACATGACTGTACAGATCTCAAGGTTTAAATCAGAGAAGCCAAAGTTCTGAGTGGAGTCCAGCCTTTACCCAATAGCTTTTTTTTTTTTTTTTTCAGGTGTACTAGACAGGCCCTCCATTCTCTCTGAAGACATTATCACTCTCCCCATGTCTCCTTCATTCTTAGCTCACCAACATGCAGAAGATGTTTCCAGTGTCTGCATAGTCCTTACCCAGGTATTCACATTCTTTACTTCTCTATTCAGGAGATAACACAGAGGCTCTCTTTGCCTGCTTTCCATGAGAGTTGCTTCTCTGTCCAATCACATTCTATTCTTTTTAATCTGCTTTGTTACTTTTTCATAAAATTTATCATATCTGATTTTTAAAACAATGTTATATCCATAATTAAAACAATATTATTTTAACATTTTGATTATTTTGATTTATTAAATGAAATGAAAACTAATTTCATTTAATAAAATTAATACTTATAATAAGTATTAATTTATTCACCAGCATTATTAAATATTCATTTAATAAACTTAATTAAAATTAACTAATTTAATTTATTAAAATTTAATTTTATAGAACAACATTATATGAACAGTTTGTTAAATGAAAAGTGAATGAAATGAGTTAATAAAGGGGCAACGGGTGACTAACCATTAATAAACCAGGTTCATGTTTTTACTCTGGCTTATCTACATCCCCTATTCATAACCCCTAAGAAATTTTTGAAATCTCAATTCAAAAAGCCATAAAGGGAATATAAATCACATATCAGATAGTATAATAACCACACTGCAAGCCTAGGTTAAGTAATGGTTTCCTAACAAAAATTCCTTCTGTAAAGAACTATATTGCCTGAGGGAGGTAAGACTGAAATTATTAGCATAAACAATAGGTGTTCTTCTATCAATATTTAGAAATCAAACACTTCATATCTCTTATCTGCCTATCTCTTTATAACTTGAACATGATAAAATACATATATCTGTTTCAAGAATCAAAATATGAGAGAAAAGAACGTGTCACCTTTAGCAAGCAAATAGTTTCTTAGTGGAGAACACAGGAGGCCAATATTTAAAAAAAAAGAAAAAGAAACATTAAAATAAAAGCATAGCTGGGTTGGCTTGAAAAAAGAATAGAAACAGCAATAGGTAATGGGATACAAAGGCCCAGGTCTGAATTTCCAGTGAAGCAGTAGTGTCTCAAATGCCATGGCTTTCTCCAAATATAAAAGCATTTTGTGAAAAAATTATTAGCATAAACAATAGGTGTTCTTCTATCAGTATTTAGAAATCAAACACTTCATATCTCTTATCTGCCTATCTCTTTATAACTTGAACATGATAAAATACATATATCTGTTTCAAGAATCAAAATATGAGAGAAAAGAACGTGTCACCTTTAGCAAGCAAATAGTTTCTTAGTGGAGAACACAGGAGGCCAATATTTTAAAAAAAAGAAAAAGAAACATTAAAATAAAAGCATAGCTGGGTTGGCTTGAAAAAAGAATAGAAACAGCAATAGGTAATGGGATACAAAGGCCCAGGTCTGAATTTCCAGTGAAGCAGTAGTGTCTCAAATGCCATGGCTTTCTCCAAATATAAAAGCATTTTGTGAAAATGAAAATTTTAACTGCAGAATTTTCCCAAATGGGCAGAAGTTAAAAGAGGTTTTCCACAGATATTGCCGAAAATGAAGCACCTACTGGTAGGGCTAAAACTTTCCCTTTTATGTATTCTTTTCTCTTCTCCTCCCCATATAACTCTATCTGTTCCTGAAATATAAAAACAATACTGATCTAGCTTTGAAATATAATTTGTTTAGAGAAAACAACTGTATTGGGGATAATAGATGTCAAATTGAAATTTTTATTGTGTCTTCTGAATGTTGTTTGGTTGAAGACCTTGATTGGATGTTCTTATTTGTGCTCTTCCTCTAAAATTTAGAAACATGAGTAATTTAGGGTTAAAGCAGTTCAAATTTGAAAACTGCTAAGGAGACTCCTTCATTCTATTGGATAAAATAAGGCTTAACTTTTTGTCTCGGGAAAAAAATTCATACTTGTGCCTGCAGGAGGATTAACATTAGGCTACTTTTAATTCATTCTTTCAGAAAAGTATGTTCAAAACTAACAAAGAAAAATGAAACAGGCTATTACAGCATACAATCAAGATTTGAACACGTGACCTCGGCTACAGGGCAAGACCAGTTTCCCACAGAACTGCACTGTGGAAAAATGTCTCTTTACTAGTCTCCCATTATCAATGGACAAAGGTAACCAAAACATACATTAAAGGTAATCTGAATTTGACACATTCATATACTCTGACATTTACCAAAATTTCTATTGACCTAGAAGGAATAACAGCTAAGGGAGGTTTCCTATAGTTGCTGAAACAAGTGCCACAAACGTCTTGGCTTAGCACAACACGGATTTATTGTTCTCCTTCTCTATATATCAGAAATCCACAATGAGTCTCACTACCCTAAAATCAAAGTGTCAGAAAGGCCACATTCTTATTTGGAGGCCATAGAGGAAAATAAAATTTTGTTCCTTTCCAGTTTCTAGAATATACCTGCACTCCATGGTCCATACATCCCTTCTGCCATCTTCAAAGCCAAGATAAAGGCTCATCCAGCCTTTATCACACTCACTCTGACATTCTCCATAGTTTCATTTCTCTCTGAATTCCTCTTATTACATTGGACCCACCTGGATAATACAGGATTATCTCTCAAAAGTCAGCTTATTAGCATCTTGATTCCACCTGCAATCTTAATTCTGCTTTGCCACATAATCACAGGTCCCAGGAATCAGACTGTAGACAATGTGGGAAGGAGAGGACTCTATTCTGCTAACAGTCTCCAGCAAAGCCGATTAACAATTTCTAGGAAATCAAAATAGAATCTGGGCAATAAAGTCAGACTTTTTTTTTTTTTTTCCTTTGTGCTTCATCTAGTTTTACTTACTTGTAGGATACAGAAGCCTTGCAGCCCACACTGTAGACTAGAGTTCTTTGTGCAAAACCACTGCACTTGACACCTAGGTCTGCCTTCCACATGATGGGTGTGCCCAGCATAGTGGTCTGGAGTGCCGTAAGCAGCACAGCTGAGCAGACCCATGAAAACTCCATAAAGCACCTCTGTCCATGGCCTTTGGAGTACCTTATGGAATTCCTCGTGCTTTTAGCTGTTGCAAGTCCTAAACCTCCCCCTTTCACCCGAAAAGGGAGAAAGAGAAGATATCAGCCTCAGACAGCTTTGCCAGCCCCTAATGAACCAAGCTGATCAGGAACAAATGTGGCCAAGCTTCTCTGGTCCAGACATAGTATCTTCTAGACTCCTATGTGATACTCTGACTGAGGAGAGATTAACTATCTCAAGCACAGATGGTACCAATTCAAGGGGACACCCAGTTATATCCAGCTATATCTTTTAGTCTTTCAAGGAATCCATTAACAGTTTGCTGCTAGTTCCAAATTTCCTGAACTAGAAATCTTATTTGGATATTCCCCAATCTATACAAAGAAAGAATTAGACAAAGTCAAAAATGGGGCTTCAACAGAGATCTAGGAGGCCATGTGTGGTGCTAGTTAATAATCACAGGCAATAATACTCTTTCCCCCAAACTGCAGCTTGTCAAGCCATCAGGGAGGCTCATCAAGGAACTCCCTACAGGTGGGAAACCTTCTTTATACAATTAGTTGAGGTCATGATAACTTCTGATATAAAAAGTATAATCAGTTGATAGTTAAGACCTGCTCCATCTGAACAATCCCAACACCAGCCTCCCCAGAGGCCACCCAGATAAGGCCCATTCAGATCAGAGGGCCATATCCTGTCCAAGACTGGCAGATTGATGTCCCCTTCCTGTCAAAAGTACCAGGCAATTTCAGGTATCACTTGGTGCTAGTAGACACATTTTCTAGGTGGATAGGATCATTCCCTGCTAGAACTGAAACAGCAGCTGAAATGGCTAAGGCATTACTAAAAGAAATAATCTGCAGGTTTGGGCTCCCAGGATCCCTGCAAAGTAATAAGGATCCAGCATTTGTGTCTCAAGTAACCAAGAGGATAATGAGTGCCCTGGACAGAAAATGAACATTTCATTCAGCCTGGAAACTCCAATCTTTGAGGGGAGGAAGAGAAATTCAATTAGACCTTAATCATGCTATCTCAGGAAACTCAAGAAAGTTGGATTTAAACTCCTTCTATTGTCCTGTTCCACAGTATTATCCCCAAAGAGTAAGTTAAAATGCATTTGGACGTGAGTATGGTAGACCCATTCCCACACCCAAGAGAAGGAACACATTAATCCCCTTAAAATGGAATAGCTCAAGTATGTTTTCTATATAGGAAAAACCATGAAAGCAGGCCCTCCACCCCTTCCAGGCAGGAGACTGGATAAATCTGAAAACCTAGGAAATCCACAGCCCTCAAGAACAGCTCACTCCTAAAGTGGATCAGACCCCATTTGGTAATCTTATCCACCCACTGTGCTCTGAAGTTGCGTGGCTCACTCCATGGGCACATTACACTTGAATGAACAGGCCTCTGAGCCCAAACATCTGAACAGAAAAACTGGGGCAACGGACCCCCTTGACTACTCTTGTGAACTCCATTTTGACCTGAAGCTTCTCTTGTGGAAAACAACAAAAGTGAAACCAAGGAGATTCAAGCCTCAACATCAGGTCACAGTTTTGCCTACAGCCAAAAGACCTGGATACCTTCATTTTCAGGAAAAAGCTGACATGTAACCATTATTCTCTACTAATATTTGAGCTGTGCATCTTAAATTGTCTGCTATCTTTTGTCTCCAAAAGGTTAGACAAATGTTTTTTGCTCAGGGCAAACAGTCAGGGCTAAGGCCTGAGGACAATCAAATACATCTAAAGGCAGTTGGGGAGAATTAATTGCTCCTCTCCCTGGGTTATGCATGCATATGTGCTAATTTGCTTCAGTAGTGTCTGATTCTTTGTGACCCCATGGATCCTAGCCCAGTAGACTTTGCTGTCCATCGGATTCTCCAGGCAAGAATGCTGGAGTGGGTTGCCATACCCTCTACCAGGGTATCTTCCCGATCCAGGGAACGAACCTGCATCTCTGATGTCTCCTGCAATGGCAGACAGGTTTGTTACACTAGGACCACCTGGGAAGCCCCCTTGGGTTTATGATGATGCCCAAAATAAGCAGAACGTAGTTATAAAATGTCAACCTTTGCCAGATAGCGCCTCTCAAGAATGAGGAGCAGGACAACAACAGAAGAAAGATTTGTCACCAGCAAAGGCCCTTAACAATATTTTGGAAAATAAAAACAGAACCTGGGTAATAAAAGAAAATCTAACTTTTTGTTATCTCTCCTTTCATTTGTGCTTCATCTAGCTTCTGCTCTTAGAGTGCCAAGTGCAGAGTCCGTGCTCCCAGCATTTCAGACCAGTTCCCAGTGTGACGTGGCTGCACATGACATGTCAGCTCCAAGGGCTGTGTTCTCAATCGTGGTGCCCACACTGTGACTCAAGATGGACGTGATGGGTCATGTGAAGAGGTGCCTAGCCAGTACTGCGATCGTGAGAGCTGCAGCAGGCTCACTGAGTGACACAGCTGTGGCAGACTGGCGAGAATTCTATACTCCTTCCTATGAATAAAATCTTTATAAAACAGAGCCACTGAGGACTTTTCAGGGAAGTCTTGCACTCTGGTGCTCTAGTTCGTACCTCTCCTTTCTTTGATTAAGGATAAACTTTACTTCCCTTCTGAATCAAACTCAGTCTCCTTCTGTAGGCTCAAATGATGCTGGGCAGGAGGACCCTTGTAACACAATCCCAGGAAGGCATATTAGGGGGTATTTTCATATCTACAGATAAGATCAGTAGTCATGTATGGAAGACGTAGTCATGTATGGATGTGAGAGTTGGACTTTAAAGAAAACTGAACACCATAGAATTGATCCTTCTGAACTGTGGTGTTGGAAAAAAACTCTTGAGAGTTCCTTGGATGGCAAGGAGATCCACCAGTCCATCCTAAAGGAGATCAGTCCAATATATCTATTGGAAGGACTGGTGCTGAAGCTAAAACTCCAATACTTTGGTCACCTAATGTGAAGAACTGACTCATTTGAAAAGACCTTAATGCTGGGAAAGATCGAAGGTGGGAGGAGAAGGGCATGACACAGGATGAGATGGTTGGATGGCATCACCAACTCAATGGACATGAGTTTGAGTAAACTCTGGGGGTTGGTGATGGTCAGGGAAGCCTGGTGTGCTGTAGTCCATGGGGTCTAAAGAGTTGGACATGACTGAGTGACTGAACTGAACAGATAAGACCAACTAGATACATCCCTTTCTCTTTGAAGAGATACATATAATGTCCTTAGGAGAGGCTTGAGCAACCTTTGTGATCTAGACAGGCTTAGAAAAAAGAAAGCTTTTGAGATTACATAATCAGTATTGAGGGCTTCCTAGTGGTAACGAACCTGCCTACCAACGTAGGAGACACAAGAGACGGATTCATTCTCTGGGTCTCGGAGACAGCCTGGAGAAGGAAACAGCAACCCACTCCAGTAATCTTGTGTGGAGAATCTCAGAGACAGGAGTCTGGCAGGCTACAATCCATAGGGTCGCACAGAGTCGGTTTAGCATGTAGCAGTCAGTATTGAGTTTTGCTGTGATAAGGTAATATGCAAATATCCCTTTGATATGCTGAGTTAACCAAAGTATAAAGATTTACACAGACTTCTGTATATTTATCTAATATATTCTTAAGCTTGATGTCAGTATTCTACATTATAATTTAGCAAAAGAGCCAAAAGGTAAGTAAATAATAATGCTACATCATAAGCTCTTTGTAAAAATGCAAAGGTGTTAAAGTGTTCTGGAGCATTTAAAGGATAAGATTCTATTTGATTGGTAGGCTCAACATGCAGTTCAGTTCAGTTCAGTCACTCAGTCACGTCTAACTCTTTGTGACCCCATGAACTGCAGCACACCAGGCTTCCCTGTCCATCACCAACTCCCAGAGCTTACTCAAACTCATGTCCATTGAGTCGGTGATGCCATCCAAACATCTCATCCTCTGTCATCCCCTTCTCCTTTCCCAGCATCAGGGTCTTTTCCAGTGAGTCAGTTCTTCACATCTGGTGGCCAAAGTATTGGAGTTTCAGTTTCAGCATCAGTCCTTCCAATAAATATTAAGGACTGATCCCCTTTAGGATGGACTGGTTGGATCTCATTGCAGTTCAAGGGCTCTAAAGAGTCTTCTCCAACACCACAGTTCAAAAGCATCAATTCTTCAGTGCTTAGCTTCTTCACAGTCCAACTCTCACATCCATACATGACTACTGCACAAACCATAGCTTTGACTAGACAAACCTTTGTTGTCAAAGTAATATCTCTGCTTTTTAATATTCTGTGTAGGTTGGCCATAGCTTTTTTCCAAAGAGCCAGTGTCTTTTAATTTCCTGGCTGCAGTTACCATCTGCAGTAATTTTGGAATCCAAGAAAATAAAGTCTGTCGCTGTTTTCATTGTTTCCCCATCTATTTGTCATAAAGTGATGGGACTGGATGTCATGATCTTTGTTTTCTGAATGTTGAGTTTTAAGCCAGCTTTTTCACTCTCCTCTTTCACCTTCATCAAGAGGCTCTTTAGTTCTTCTTTCTGCCATAAGGGTGGTGTCATCTGCATATCTGAGGTTATTGATATTTCTCCCAGCAATCTTGATTCCAGCTTGGCTCAGCATTGTTAACCTGTATTTTAATACCATATGTAAAATAGATTGAAAGGTTGTTGTTGAATCCCAACGTTAGGATTATTGGCTCCCGGAGAAGAATTCAATCCGGGGCCAGAGACGAGGCTTGATCACTCAGAGCTTTTGTGTAATAAAGTTTTATTAAAGTATAAAGGAGATAGAGAAAACTTCTTACATAGGCATCAGAAGGGGACAGAAAGAGTGTCCCTTTGCTAGTCTTCAGCTGGATGTTATATAGTCACTAGCAGTCTGTTAATGAAAGAAAGGAATGTCTTAAAACTCAGAATGGCACCAGGCCCCTCACCCATAAGATGCATTTTGGGATAATCTTGGCATCAAATGGGTCACCCTGGGCCATAAAATGATCAACTTGAATCTTGAAGAAGGGCAGATCACTATACAAATAGTTTCATTTACATAGATTAGAGGGACAATATCTGAGTATAACATACTGGTTTGTCAAGTAGGTTCTGAGCCAAAAGGCAGAATCAACTTGAAGACAGAGTTTGGGGTAAATGCATAGTACATTAGCATAGCTTAAGATAAACATTTCCATAAGAAAAAGACATTGGTTATCCTAGGTTTGAGAATAGTTAACTTCAGGTGAAACCAGGTGTCATTATGGCAACACAGTATTTTAAGAGAAACCTCCTTTTAAATTTGTATAGAGAAGGAAAAAGTATCCCTAGTTTGTTTCCTCCTGCTGCTTAAGAGAGATAAAAATGTCTGACACTTGCAGGCTATTTCCTCCCTTTGGAGACCCCTGACCTTCCTGCCTGTTACCCTCTCAAAATGACCAGTGCAAGTGCGATGCAGAAAGCAAGGCACCCAAAACCAGTGTTTGGGGACAACAAAGAAAGACAACCCAGGAGGAGAGAGGTGTGAGGTGGGGTTTAGGATGGGGGGGGGCATATGTATACTTGTGACCAACTCATGTTGATGTATGGCAAAAGCCATCACAATATTGTAAAGTAATTATTATCCAATTAAAATTAATAAATAAATAAAGGGACTATTGTTCAGTCATATCCAACTCTTTGTCACCATGAGATGCTTATTCTTTGGAAGGAAACTTATGACCAACCTAGATATCATATTCAAAGGCAGAGACATTACTTTCCCAATGAAGGTCCATCTAGTCAAGGCTATGGTTTTTCCAGTGGTCATGTATGGACGTGAGAGTTGGATTATAAAGAAACTGAGCACTAAAGAATTAATGCTTTTGAACTGTAGTGTTGGAGAAGACTCTTGAGAATCCTTTGGACTGCAAAGAAATCCAACCAGTCCATCCTAAAGGAGATCAGTCCTAGGTGTTCATTGGAAGGAATGATGCTAAAGCTGAAACTCCAGTACTTTGGCCACCTCATGCGAAGAGTTGACTCATTAGAAAAGACTCTGATGCTGGGAGGGATTGGGGGCAGGAGGAGAAGGGGACAACAGAGGATGAGATGGCTGGATGGCATCACTGACTCGATGGATGTGAGTTTGAGTGAACTCCAGAGTTGGTGATGGACAAGGAGGCCTGGTGTGCTGCAATTCATGGGGTCGCAAAGAGTCAGACATGACTGAGGAACTGAACTGAAATAAACTGTATCATGTAGGTTTCTCTGTCTATGAGATTGTCAAGGGGTAGTTCTAAGTAGTTTGTTGTGTCATTTTGGATTAGTTCATCATACTTCAGTGGAAAAAGCAGAGACTTTTTGAAGTTTTGAGAAAATCTTGAAAATTGAAACCCCAGCTGCTCTAGTTTTACTTGATTTCTAGCAATTCTTAACCCCTCTCCAAGCCTAACTTCACTTCATCTAAAATCAGAAAAATAATATCCAATCTCCAGTACTGTTTTTGAGATTAGATTAGAGACAGATTGTCTAAAGCATCTAGAACACTGTTACCATAAAATAGATTTCCACTGAGTATTAAGTATTATTTTAAGCTGCAACCTAAACCCTGTTATACTGCATGTTTAGTCCAATACCTTAAAAATATGTTTGTCTTTCACAGGCCCTCTTATTATTTTCTTTTTAAAGTTTTATTTTTAGATTACATATGTCTATCATTTCACTGGAAACAATTTTCAAATAAGAGTATGGTTCTAGGTGTAAAATCTCACAAAACAGAGAATTCCTCTGAGAAGTATATTAATTTAACAACAGATTATATTTTCATACTCAAGTTGTAAGTATTCATAGTTCAAGCAAAACCATTACAGTGCATAAGACTTTGAGCTATTAAATCAGTATGGTAATATTAAATACAGTAGGTGATTACATGTCTATGAAATAATTTTTAAAATTTAAATATAAAAGAATGTAAATGAGGAGAACATGAAAATAATTTTTAGTAGAACTAGAAGTGACATGATATCCATGTAACAAGTTTCAGTAGGGTAGTTGTCTTTGATTCTTCAGTGTTTTCTTATAGTGCCTGGGTTATCTGATGTTTAAAAATAAGTTTAGGGAATTGAACGTAGTGTTTTCATCATATTCACTATCTCTTCATATTTTGCATTGGTATTAATTGGTACCTAATTAACATTTGTGGGAATTGTGACTTAAACCGAGTCAATTTTGATAGTAATATTTAACTACCAGCCTTTGAACTCCTTTCACAGTTTTCTGATTTAATTCATTATTACCCTTTTACCACTGATTTTTAGTATATATCTTTCATTAGTACTCCTGAAATCCTATGTGGAATTAGACTAATCCTCAAAACAAATATTAAGGTAAAGCTTAATTCCCATATTATCTCTATTAAATAATAGCATGAAAAAATTAATAATATTTTATGTTTTATGCATCTTTTGCAGAGAAGGCAATGATACCCCACTCCAGTACTCTTGCCTGGAAAATCCCAAGGACGCAGAGGAGACTGGTAGGCTGCAGTCTATAGGGTCGCAAAGAATCGGACACAAATGAGTGACTTGACTTTCCCTTTTCACTTTCGTGCATTGGAGAAGGAAATGGCAACCCACTCCAGTGTTCTTGCCTGGAGAATCCCAGGGATGGGGGAGCCTGGTGGGCTGCCATTTATGGGGTTGCACAGAGTCGGACATGACTGAAGGGACTTAGCAGCAGCAGCATACATCTTTTGTATTCAAATAAGGAGACATATTTTCTGTAGGCATGAGTACTCTGTCTCTAAAACAAAGGAATCAGTAAATAAGTTTGAATGGTTTGGCCAGCACTATTCATAAAAGGCTGTACTGTCATCTCTGCATTTCCCAGTCTTCTTTGACACACTCTGGAGTAAAGTGTTTGTAGAATTCTCTCAGCATTTCAAGATCTGAAGAGACTATATAAGCAAATAATCGGTTTCTGCAACGTAGGGCAATTTACGTAAATTAGGACATTTTCTAATTTTCTTTTTCAAACCATGATTTTTGTCTTTTTTGTCTCCATCCACTTTGTTATGCTCCTTTGCAGCTTTGAACCATGTAGTGTCTGATTTGTGAAGCAGAGAAAACATGCAGCCTATTTGAATTGTGGCTTTGAAGTCAGGTCTAGTAAGAAAGGGGGAAGCCTAACAACTGCCATGGGAGACTTGAATTAGGAGAAGCCAGTTCAAACAAGAACTCTGTCCGCAAAACAGTCCTTAAACAGGTGTCTAAAACTGTCTTCCCATTAAGAAATAGTATGTTCTTCTTGCAATGTGTAAGGTAAAATGTATGTAAACATGTATTGTCAAGGAATTTTGTTTCAAAGCAACTAAGTCTTTGAATTGGTATTCATTTATTCATTCATTCAGTCAACAAATATTTATTTAGTACCTACTAATACTAGTCACTATTGTAATGCCTGGGAATACTGCATGAACTTACACAAAACAAACATACCTTCATCAATGAAGTTTTTTTTGAAAAGTGCCAATGTCACTCCCTTTACTATGTATTAACTTACTAGAGACACTCAGTGTTCCCTGTTAGTTTGTATAAACAACCTGATATGAAGTTCTATTTTCCCAGTAGTCCATAGAATTTGCAATTCAGTGGCTGGCTAACAGTTGAGAAGATGGCAGGGAATGTGTTCCTGGGAAGAAAGAGATGGAAAGGTGATAGAAATTCAGAAAATATTTGACAAGGATTTTAAACGAGGGAAAGAGACCTGGTCTTTTGCAGCACCTTAATCCCTTATGTCTTGCTATGCACTCGCTGCCTCTGCCTTTCAGAAGCCTGCCATAATATGACAAAACCCTATCTTTGAAATAAACCTACAGTCCTCTTGGTTATTAGTGTCTTAGAGATGTGGGACTGAGGAAAAAGAGCATTTTGTCAGGTGCATTGGGTCAGCATATGGTTTTATAAATCCAGATTGGGACTGGAACTAATATTCCAATAGAGATGTTATTATGCAATGTACTGAGAGCTACTGTAACATTTGTGCACTTTTTAATTTATCATCATTTATATAATCTTATATATTCCAGAATATATATGTGTGCACACATACACACACTAACACATTCTCTTTGGGTCCCCAAGAGTTAAAAAATTAGTGAAGGCTAACTTGGAAAACTGCTTTAAACTACCATATATAATGTTACTTATATGGTGAGAATGCTGTGTGGCATAATTACTTACAAAATTCACAGAAATACATCATTCTGTACAGAAAAAAAATGAGAAAATGTCTGAATAATTTCCCACATACAAGTTAAAATGATAGGTACCATATAGCTACTCCCTTACTTTCTTCCCTTCTAAAATTTGTTTAAAACTGTAATCTTAGGGATAAAATATCTCATAAAAATTTAATATCATGAGTTATTCTGTAGAAAGGATATTAATTCACATATATTACCAAATGAAAGTCCCAAATGGTAAAGCTCTTTCTGGAAAAGGTTATTTGTAATGACCAAATTCGTCACTGTTTGGAATCTTGTAAAGGTCACAATAGAAGGTTTTCACTTGTTTTAAATAAAATTCTATATTTTAAAAATAAATATGCTTTTCTTCCATTTCATAGAAATATCAACACTGTTTGTACTATAATTTACTTTTTGAGCTTCTGACATTTACCCAGCTGACTGTCTTTGGAGAACAATCTCTTGACTGAGAAGCACTTTAGGTAAGAAAACTGTCAATTACAAATTGCTGTTTGATGTATTGCAAAGTAGTGGAACTCTTCAAATTAAAAAAAAGAACTTGTTAAATACTTTTGTGTCTACTACATCTACCTTAAAGTTTTAGACACAGCCTTTGTATAAATGTGGAGCAATTTAACTAACAAAGATATAACCTTTGCTAATCAACAAAAGTTGTACTACAAATCTAATAGTAGAGTATTTCTAAGTTCATAAAATGTTGAATCAAATTTCAAATATATTGACAGCCCCAGTATTATAGGCTTATCCTACTATCTTGAGGAAAGTATACTTCCTTCATAAAATGAATTATTGAAATCAATTAAAATAGTATGATTATTTACATATATAATTTAGATTAATAGTGAAATTGATACTATTTTAATAATGGAATAAGACTGAATTTATAATTTATTGTTCTGTTTTTATATTTATTTTGAAAATATTTTAATATTCATACTACAAGTCTCCAGAAGCAAAGTAAACCTTTTCCATGAACAACACAGAGGCATAGTTTAAAAGAAAAACGAAGTTAAGGTACATAAATTGTTTGTCAAAAATGAATGGTGTTACTATTGTAATTGGCACCATTACAAATTGTATATTACAAATATTTGGTATAATGCACAAATCTAATTAATGCATTTAGTAATATATACATTTAACAAAGTTTTATGGTAGTATAAACTTATACCCCCAGTGTAATTTATTTAGAATATTATATATTTCATAATTAAGCTCATAACTTTGGTTAAAAAAGCATTTCCCTTTTCAGTGAAATTCAGTGTAAGCTCTAAAATGAATGACATATAAATACTTCTGTATTCACACAACAATCATCTCTAAAGAAAATAAACTATTAAATTCTTCTAATTATGGCTAAATATGAATTTAAAGAGCTGCTTAGATTTAATCAAATGAGAATTTATGTCTTAAAATGTGTATCTTTTAAGCCTTCTATATTTTGCTTTGGGATAAAATAAAATATTTTTCAGTATATTTCATTTTTATAGAACTGAGATAAATAATTTTTTCTAGATGTCAAAGAGAGTAAATATATCACAAGTTTTTGTGGTAAAATAAATGCTAATACTGCAGAGATTTTTATGAAGATATATAAATATCACCTATATCAGTCTATATTTGTTGGTTTAGTTGCTAAGTCATGTCCAATTTTTCTGTGACTCCATGAACCCACCAGGCTCCTCTGTCCATGGGATTTCCCAGGTAAGAATATTGCAGTGCATTGCCATTTCCTTTTCCAGGGCATCTTCTGATATACCTGTTAGGATATATGGGAGATTTAAAAAAAAAAATATATATATATATGTGTGTGTGTGTGTGTGTGTGTGTATAAAACCCATACAAACATGTGTTTGTCTATTCCAGAGAGAGTGAATGCATTATGATCAGTTGTTACGTAGTCAAATAAATGTTTCACCACAACTCTGTGATAGTCTCCAAAATACATGTGTTATTTCAGAACATATTTTAAATATGATCTTATAAGTCACAGTTAGTTTATAAAATGAATTCAGATATTCATTTTTATATTTATTAATGCATTCATTCAAAAATAGTATGCTAGGGTTTAAACTCTGAGTTATAATTTCAAATGGAACAAATGTCATTCTGTCCTCTAGGAGGTCATAATCTCTTGAGGCAAGTCAATAAACAGGCATTTTAGATACAACATAAGAAGTTATATAAGGAAGATAGAGGTATAGGAGCATATCAGACAGGCAGTTGTGAGGTTTAAAGGAGGCTTCCAAGAATGTATGACTTCTAAACTAGATAGTCAAGGAGTGGCAGGAATGAGCAAAGCAGATAGTGGTTGGCATTAAAGTAGGCAAAAGTGGTATTGAAATGCAACACTAGCAGTTTTGCAATGAAAAATCAGGTCAAATACAAACAGGTATGTCATTTGCACATTCGTATCCCTCATTTCCAGAATATTCATTATTAACAGCTAGACACCAAGTTTGAAGTTTTCATCTAAATAGGTAATAGATTTAAGACAACATTTCCATGTACAAATGGCCATGATTTTTGCAAACTCCTGCGTTAGCTTGTTGGTTTTTCTTTGAGCAAGTGAAATTTTCATAGCTCATTTTGTGTTTTGCTTATTTCCAGTGAAGAAATTTTCAGCTACAATATCTACTATAATAAAAAAAAATTCAGATTACATTTTAAATAATACAAATTCTCAAGATCAGAATATTGCTTTGTAAGGGAAAGTCTATTTTGGTGTTATTGTCAGTTGCAAGTTGAAAATCAGAATTTCTCTTTCTTTGTGCATACACACACACACACACACACACACACACACACACATATATAAATAATTCTACATATTGCATACTATTTCAGAGCACATGATTACTGAAGTCAGATACCTGTCATGTGTTGCAGTATTTGACGTCTCCTTTCATCTGTTTGTTCTTCCTTGTTATTTCCCCGAACTTTTGCTAGCATAGAGGGCATCCTTATTATAATCTCCATCAAAGAAAGGTTTCAACTCTGCCTGTGTTAATAAAATCATCAAGCACATTTCTCTTTCTTTGTGCATATACACACACACACACACACACACATATATAAATAATTCTACATATTGCATACTATTTCTGAGCACATGATTACTGAAGTCAGATACCTGTCATGTGTTGCAGTATTTGACGTCTCCTTTCATCTGTTTGTTCTTCCTTGTTATTTCCCCGAACTTTTGCTAGCATAGAGGGCATCCTTATTATAATCTCCATCAAAGAAAGGTTTCAACTCTGCCTGTGTTAATAAAATCATCAAGCACTTCTTTTTAAGATAACAGGGAGCCTGCTCATCTACCATGAGTGTTTCATTAAGTGGCACAAACCCAGGAGCTCTAGGAACAATGCCAGATTTTTTTTTAAATAAGATTTGGGTAGCATGAAGTTCCCTTCATTTCAAGATCTATCCAATTTGTGGAGTTGCTTGTGTATCCTCATTGTGCCCCTTGCCACACAACATACAGGAACTTTGATGAGGATTCTTTTGTATCTCTGCTTTGAATGGATAAAACAGAAAAATGTCCTGTATCCTGTACTAGTCAACCAAAACTGGGCAAAGAGAAAAAGAATCCCTGAAGTTCCAGTTAAAACATATTTTACAAGGTACTTTATGTGAGTTAATCGTTTTTCTACTAAAATTTCATTTTTTAAGCAAATTTGTTCACATGTATTTTCATAAAATTAACCAGCCAAAGAAGTTACTGCTGACTAGTTTCATCAAAATCTGTCTTGAGTTACATCTAGAAACCCATTCAAATATCTATGTACCACCTAACAGTAGAGCTACCTGTGTTGTGCACTAAGAATAATACTATTTTGAAGCAGGTATAGCAAATTGCATGTCTCCCTTCTCTTAAGAGAAACATTAAATACATCTCTAACTCTTTAATGCTTTTGGGCTGAAATGAATCAAATGTTTCCTTCTCTAGTCACTGATGGAAAATCAACATAGTGGACTCTCAGGTCAACAGTAGTTTCCCCATCAAGTTTACCTTAAGTAACAGGACTGCCTTTCCCTGACACTGAATACCATACATTGTCTCGGATGTACTTTGGAAGTAGCATCCATGTTGTTGCTGGAGACACATCCTCAACCTGGGGTATCCTGATAGAAAGCTGGTATTTGAGAGATAATCCTTCCATTGACAGAGCGGCTGCCAGCACATTCTGGGACAAAAAGTTTGTTGTTGAAACTATTGATAAATGTCACAAATATCTACTACTGGTAGGCTTGGAAAGTTTCCAGATCACATGCTTCATTTGCCTCTGGAGTCAGTCATTCACCTGGGCAGCATAAAGTTATATCTATCCCCACCCATAGCAACCTTTGTCTCTACCACCAATCCCAAAATTCGCTATGAAGCTTCCAAGTTAGAAATCAGACTAATGTTTTTATATTATTCTTTGATATTGACACTGTCAGATTAGGAAGGAGATACCAAATAAGATGGCTGGGTAGAACATGATCCTTGAAACCAAAGATTCCAATAAATAAAACACTTCATATGTCATTTATCATAGGGATTAGTAACAAATAAAGAAGAGAGATGGTGCTTTTCAATTTTGGTTCATGCAGTTAACTTGAATCTGCAAAACATAGTCACTGCTTTAGAGTGAATGCATTTAATCATTTATTGTAATACATTGCAATAATTTATCATTCTCACCATTTTGTGATTAAAGCTTTTAGCTTTCTTTTTAGATAGTTTTCAAAATTGAGATTTCTTTGTGTATTAATTTAATTAATTAGCAAATAAATATTGAGTCTTTACTATTTAACCATGGATGACCCATTCCTCAGATGGGACCCATGTGTCTTTAATTTCTGCACTCTAACCTCAGGGACTGGTACTTCACACCAGATAGGCAAGTATTTGGCAAATGAATTCAATATGCTAGAGGCCAGCAGATATTAAAGAAAATTCAGTCATCAAAGAATATAAGATTTTGTTGTTGTTTAGTTGCTCAGCATGTGCAACTCCTTGAAACTCCCATGGACTGGAGCCTGCCAGGCTCTTTTGTCTGTGGGATTTCCCAGGCAAGAATATTGGAGTGAATTGTCATTTCCTTCTCCAGGGGATCTTCGCACCCAAGGATTGAACTCACGTCTCTTGTACTGGCAAGGAAATTCTTTATCACTTCCCTGGTGGCACGGCTGGTAAAGAATCTTCCTGCAATGAGGGAGACCTGGGTTCAATCCCTGAGTTGGGAGGATCACCTGGAGAAAGGTATGGCTTCAGTTCAGTTCAGTTGCTCAGTCGTGTCTGACTCTTTGCAACACCATGAACCACAGCATGCCAGACCTCCCTGTCCATCACAAATTCCTGGAGTCTACCCAAACTCTTGTCCATTGATTCAGTGATGCCATCCAACCCTCTTATCCTCTGCCATCCTCTTCTTCTCCTGCCCGCAATCTTTCCCAGCATCAGGGACTTCTCAAATGAGTCAGCTCTTTGCATGAAGTGGCCAAAGTATNTCCTCTGCCTTTTCTAAATCCAGCTTGAACATCTGAAAGTTCACGGTTCACATATTGCTGAAGCCTGGCTTGGAGAATTTTGAGCATTACTTTACTGGTGTGTGAGATGAGTGCAATTGTGCAGTAGTTTGAGCATTCTTTGGCATTGCCTTTCTTTGGGATTGGAATGAAAACTGACCTTTTCCAGTCCCATGGCCACTGCTGTATTTTCCAAATCTGCTGACATATGCTGGACTTTCACAGCACCATCTTTAAGGATTTGAAATAGCTCCACTGGAATTCCATCACCTCCACTAGCTTTGTTTGTAGTGATGCTTCCTAAGGCCCACTGACTTCACATTCCAGGATGTCTGGCTCTAGGTGAGTGTGAGTGATCACACTATCATGATTATCTGGGTCATGAAGATGTTTTTTGTACACTTCTTCTGTGTATTCTTGCCACTTTTTCTTAATACCTTCTGCTTCTGTTAGGTTCGTACCATTTCTGTCCTTTATTGAGCCCATGTTTGCTACCAACTCCATATTCAGGTCTGGAGAATTCCATATACTGTACACTCCATGGGGTCATAAAGAGTCTGATACAACTGAGTGACTTGCACTTTGCCACAAGTCAAATTGATGCCTACAGTTGTAAAGTCTTGTGACTGAGGTTTACTGCCCAGTATTCTGGGGTCCTAAACTGGGTACACAAGGAGTTGACATCCTGGAGGAGGTGATATTTTAATTGGATTAGATTCAGTTTAACTTGGAAAACACTTTGAAAAACTGGGGACACCAGGAATTGATATCCTGGAGGAGGTGATATTTTAATTGGATTAGATTCAGTTTAATTTGGAAAATACTTTGAAAAATAAGCAGGGATTAGGTGAATACAGGGGGAAGCTTTTTCATGTAGTATAAAAAATGTTTGCCTGACCGGAGAAAGGAACAATATGAAGCGCTTGGGCAATGTTAGGCAGTTCCATTGGCTGGAGGGAGAGGTTGTGTGTATGTGTGTGTATTTCTATAAACGTGTGTGTGTGGAGTGTTAGTTGCTCAGTTAGAGTGTGTGTGTGTGTTGCTCATTTGTGTCCCATTCTTTGCAACTCCATGGACTGTGGCCTGCCAGGTTCCTCTGTCCATGGAATTCTCCAGGCAAAAATATTGGGTGGGTTGTGATTCCCTTCTCCAGGGGGTCTTCCTGACTCAGGGATTGAACCCAGGTCTGCTGCATTGCAGGCAAATTCTTTACCATCTGAGCCACTTGGGAAGTCCCATTTTTATAAATGGCTTTAACTAAAGCTGGAATGAGAGACAGGTTCCCTCTCAATCATAAAGGGCCAAGGTTTTTAACTGAAGACTTATTTACTTTTGAATGTTAAGGGGGAAATCAAAGAACTTGACCAAAGAAAAAGATCTTTTAGCATCTAGAAAGAAGATTCTAGCTGCAGAGAGGAGTTGGGCTTAGATATAGCCTAACTGGAAGCAACGAGACCAGTCAAGAAGTTGTGTATAATTAGATAAGAAGTGCTTTCTGTTCATCATTCAATTAATTGTTTAATATAATTTCACTGATGTTTGTACTAAAATATTTGTTATACAATCAACTTGGTAAATTTTTTAGGATTTCCTGGAACCCCATCCTGTGATAATAAGCTCCTTTTTAATTAGTGGGAATCAACACCCTTTTTTTTTTCCTCTAGAAAGGCAACATTATATTTTCAAACTTTAATTAGAAATAGTGATTAATATAGAATGTACAATTTGGATATTAGAGAGCCTGGACTAGGAAAAACTTGTATCCTTTACCAGAGCCCTGCCATACCTCTGAATTTTCTTCCAAAGCAAATGTTAAGTGTTTCTTTCACATTTCTCTCATCAGTGAGTGTAATTAGTGATTAGTAGTTGTTGCTTGTGGTTTTTGCATACCCTTTTTTAATAAGTCACAAACTAATTATTACTTCAAAATGTGCTAAAATGAATCATCATTAAAAAATAATTTTTTTCTCACTGTTTTATCTATGCAGCTCTCAGAAACAAGATGTGGGGTAAGCCAAGAAAATGAATAATGCTGTACTGAGCTTTTATAACCATTTTCTTTTCCTAAGGAGTGGGACAAATATATTCATCAAAACCATGCTGCAAAAGTGTGACGGTACTAGCTATTTCAGTCAAAGAACTTGGAATTTATATAATGTAAAATATAAATGACTAGTCAATTCATGTCAGTGTAAAAGGGACAACAAAGTGACATTTCAATCTAAACAGAAAATGCTATAGCTAATCTTAATCAGATGTTTTAATAATGGAGTTGAAGGAAAATATTGTAAATTTCTTAATCCAAAAGAAAGCCAATTGCCATGGCTCTTGTTCAAATAGCGCAAAAAACAATATGGAAATAACTATAAACAAAATTGAAATGAATATAAATGTGTTGTTCTAAGTTACAGATTCTATTCAATTTCTGTCTTCTATCAAATAGCATTTAATCATTCAAATATATATATAAATATATATTATATCTCATATGTAAAATATATATATTTGAATATATGATAAATATCACTTAGTATATGATATATATACATATATATATCACTTAATAGAATACAATAGCTACTTTATAACTCTTATTATGGACAAGGTCTATATTACATTTTGATGAGTGACATAGACTGAAAGATGAATTCATCATTTATTCATTTTTTAATTGACCAAATATTTATTGAACTACTATTAGCTATCAAGCTCTATTCTAGATACTGGGGATTTATTTTCAAGAAAAGAAAGACCTCATAACTGCCTCTGGGAAGGAAGAGCAATATTAATCAAACAATCTCACTAACAGAGAAAAACTGACAATTCTGCTAAGTGGTGTGAAAGAGAGACATGCCATATATAAGTGAGGGGTTATTCTAGTCAGAAAGGTCAGGACAGTCTTCCTTGACAGAGTTAAACTTTAGCTGACATTCAAGGGATGAGCTTTTGTACTTAAAGGGAGAAGAGAAGAGTATCTAGGAAAAAGAAAATAATGTGTGTAAATTGTAATTGGAGGAATCATGATGATTGCTATGAACCAAAATGAGTCCTGGGTGATTGAAGTGAAGAGAGCCTAGAGTGGGATGATCCAAAAGGGAAATTATGAAATAATTTTAACCAGGAGCAGAGAATTTTTAGGAGAGGGCCTGGAAGGAAAATGTCACATTCTTATTTTAAAATGTCTCTCTAGCTACCTAGGGGAAAGTAGATTGCCTAAGACTCAGAATAGTAGCTCTAGCTCAGGGATGAGTCTGAGGTAGAAATGAGCACTGACATGATCGTGCTTCTGAGTGTAGTAGAGATTACCTGTCAGGCTCACTTGACCATGGAATTCTCTAGGCAAAAATACTGGAGTGGGTAGTCATTCCCTTCTCCAGGGGTTCTTCCCAACCCAGGGATTGAACCTGGGTCTCCTGCATTACAGGCAGATTCTTTACCATCTGTGCCACCAGGAAAGCTTAGAGATTACCGAAGAAGACAATATTAAGTGACAGGAGAAAGTTTTGGATTGAATCCTGAGGAACTCTAATGACTAGAGAGAAGACGGTGAGATGACAAATGAGACAGGGAAGGAGCAGCTAGACGTTTAGGAGAAAACTGAGAGAAATTATGGCATAGAAATGAAGTGAAGGAAAGAGTTTCAGGACAGTAATTAATTGCCTCAAATGCTACAGAGATGTGAAATTATATAAGTACTTTAAGTGTATCTATTTTTCTTTATCAACACAAAGCAAGTGATCACATTTTTGAAAATTATTTCATGAAATTGTGATGATTGAAGCCATGTTAGCATGAGTAGGGCAGTAAATAGGAAGGAACAAAATAAATCGGGACCTCAGGTATAGTTCACTATCTGGCTATCTATAAAAGAGAAAGAGAGATGAGCCTATAACTGGAGAAGGAGGAAAGGGAGAATAAAACTTGGACTTGGGTTGATCTTCGTTTGTTTAACTAATTAAACAATTTTGACTGTGTTTAAGATCCCTAGGGTAATGAGAAGTTGAATTATTGATTCAAAAGAATGTAATTTTCAGAGAGGCTAAAGTGCTTGTGAATATAGGGTTAGATGGGCTCCACAGCTAGGTGGGGAGAGTTTCTTCAGATAGGAGCATACAAAATAATTCTACTAGTAGAATGGGATGTATGTAGGTAGGATAAGAACTATCTGGTAGTTTCTACTTAAAAAAAAAAAAAATTCCATAGAGCAGAAGATAAGGCACAAGGAAGATGTATTATCAATTCATCCAAAGTT
Organism: Aepyceros melampus; assembly: GCA_006408695.1. Taxonomy (NCBI): domain Eukaryota; kingdom Metazoa; phylum Chordata; class Mammalia; order Artiodactyla; family Bovidae; genus Aepyceros; species Aepyceros melampus. The sequence goes on along the minus strand of SJXQ01008944.1, from coordinate 97,065 downwards.
GAGCTTAAAGTAAAGAAAGAAGCTCTGGGGGGTATAAATAATACTAAGAATGACATGAAGCCCCAGTTAATAAAGAGAAAGGAGAGCGGTAAAGACTCAGACAAAGTAGAGAGGTCACAAAAAGGTACTTATTATACTGCAGAATAGTTGTAGTGAGAGTATGTGAATAAATAGCCCAATAAAAGAAATATAACAAGTCTATAGTTTGTAAACAGATAATTATCCTAAGATATAAGACAATGCTTTCTTCCCTTCAAAGAAAGAAAAAATAAATCTGCAAAAGTGAGTATAGCACTTATGGAGTTGAAAGATTGGACACATGTTACTTTAATAGGTGGTAACAATGCTTGATATAGGGTTAGGCTGAGTTATTGGAGGTCAGGAAAATTACAGTGAACAGAGGCCAGAAATAAAGAACAGTGACAGATTTTCATATAGAATGATGATCAGTTCAATGTAGCTAAAGCAGAGGATGTATGAAGAGAGCAATAAAATAAAGTTTGGAAAGGCAGGTTGAGATGCAGATTGGGGAGGGTTTTCAAAAAAGCTAGAAAGTCATTATAAATATTTCATCATAAAAGCTTGCATTGTAAAAAGCAAAGGCAACAGAGATATCCAAAAAAATATGTGAACAAGTAGAACAAAAATAAAATGTATCTAGCCAGATATTTTCTGGATTAAAAAAGGCCATCAGCAGGTCTGCCAAAGAAAGTATGCTCAAGTGCCACAATAAAAATATCAACACAGCCACACTTTGCTTCATTAAACACTGATTATCATTGACAAGTGAACCAAAATATTGGCCTTTTCCAAATGGCATGCTGTGTAAATTTCTCAAGCAAAAATCAGAATTTGATTTTTAATGCAAAATCAGATATATAAGGGACATCTTCTAGTTTTAACAATTTTTGTTAAAAAGCACAGAATGACAGGTGTTTTAAAATAGAAAACAGATATCTTCAAAGAAATTTAACCATGGATATTCTAAAAGTCCTGGATCAATGACTCAATTTTTCCTTTCCAGATCTAGGAGATATTGAAAATACTGTTGTTGAACCCAAGTTCCCATTCCTAATACACACTGAAGCCGGAGTTAGGAGCAGAGAAATGTTTATTGCAAGGGCAAGCAAAGGGAATGGGTGGCTCATTCTCGAAAGACCAGGACTCTCAGTGACTTTCAGACAGGGGTTTTTAAAGACAGTGTTAGGGCGAGGCTCTTAAGATCAGTTCCTGAACCTTTCATCTGATTGGTTGGTGGTGAGAGTTTCAGTGATTGTGTTTCCCGGAACCCAGCCTTCTGGCTCCAACCAGTTTGGGGTCCAGTGCTTGGGGTCAGCATATAGTCACCATCCCCCACTTGAGTTGTGGTCTCAGTTTCCGTAGAACGCAGGAAGATATGCATGACATAACTATCTACATCACTTCAAGAGGAGCTAGGAATCCTGTGACTGTGTTCTCCCAATCATTAACTGCTTGTATCTGCTCTTTGAAACTCTTGAAAGGCCTGGGAGACTAAAGCCCCACCCCCAGCCCACCTTTTTTCCTTACAAGCAAGAAACCAGAGACATGGAAGGGCTTTTGTACCCCAAGAGGGCCCCACAGGGTCCTGTGCAGTTTCAATCTGAAGAGGTAAGAGGCTGAAAATAATTCCAAAGTCTTTCAGATTCTGCCCTTAATTTGGATGTAAGGAGAGAGAAGAATATGCAAGCTGAAAGTGAGAGCAGGAAACTGCTACCTTAGTTTTCTCCGGCAAAATGCATTTGGAAAAGAAATTGAAAAAAGACTAAAATGAGTCCTTGATAATCCTGATTTGACCTTTTCTGACAGGGTACAGAAGATGAATTGGCAGAATAAATGGAAGCCATGGTTTTGTTTTGTTTTTTGTGTTTTTTTTTTTTTCCCTACATATCCAGAAAAGGCCATTTTATCTCAGGTTTAGGAAGACATTGAAGGTCATTCCTCTGCTCGTATTGTATGATAATGGAAGTGAATCTATCTACATTTCATTCTGTTTCATCTGAAATACGTTCCCTTTAAATAGGCATTTAAACATGATCGTGCTGTAATATCTTTACAAAAAAATCCGTTTCCTTTTTATGATTAATGTATAATTGATAGAGATATTCCAATATTCACAAAAGCATAGGACTTTAGCTTTTGTAAAATATAGAATCCATGATCAAATTTATCTTGATATTGTTTCTTAATAAAATATTTACTTAGTAAACTAAAATATGTAAAAAACTATTTGGAATGTAAAACCTACTGAAGAGAAGAAACTTCCTTCTAGCAGTTTTTAATGATCATTTACTTATAAACAGAAAAAGTACTTAATTCAAATGATCCTTATGCAAGCAATGAAGTAAGTCTGAAGTACCTTAAATTAACAGCACTTTATTAGCCAATGGCTTGTGTTACAGTATATACTTGAGAAGATATCAACTCTTTAAAATCTATTTTCAAAATTTAATTTTAATCTCTTAAAATGCTTTAGAGTTTGTACATTTCATGAATTGACTTTGGCTTTACCTCCAAATTAAATAATTTGATTGAGTTTTACTGTATCATACAGTAAGAAAAGAACTTTTAGTCACTAAAGCTGACTGCAAAATTCTGTTACTCTTTTAACTGCTTACAAAATGACAGCTTTAAAATGATCATTCCAGATGAAGTAACACTCAGTGATGGTCTAAATTTAATAATTGTACAAACAAAGACAATTAAATAAATGCTTGAGATTTTGTTTGAACAACACACAGATTTAATAGATTGAAAATCAAAGTTGGAGTTTAATGGAGGAAGCCAGTTAGATGTAAACACTAGCTTGATTCTGATGCCTGGGGATCTGAGCAGTCCACCATGCAAAGCCAAGAACACTCTGAAACCCACATGGTTGTCAGTGGCCTGGAGGAAATAAAATAGTACAGACAACAAAACTCTGCTGCCCAGAGTTGTCAGCAGGGAAAACGGGAAGCCACCTTACCTTACAGCAGTGTCAAATATCTCCAAATGTCTTCACATTGACCAGTTATCTTTGTAAGGTAGAAGTAGGAAAAATGTAAAATCTCATGAACAATTTCACAAAAATTTAACTATTCAGAAAATGATAAGTAATCTGAACTCATTTAACCACTGGGCATGTTCACTTTGGAACAGACCAAAGAATTATGTTTACATCTTCAGCATATGGAAGTTCCTAGCAGAATAAAGCAATTACCACACTGTACTTTTTAAAACCCTGCTTTGGGCTACAGAAATAGCTACATTAGTTGATGTAGAAAGAGGCATTAAAAAAAAAAAAAACATACTGAGATGTCTTTGAAATTTTCTTTAAAACCAAATTTTGAAAGAAATTATATTCTTTGTATTTTGATATTCTGGAAAATTCAGTCATTTAAAATGTCATAAAAATATAAAATTCTTGCTTAAGCAATTTGTCAATTATTTCCCACTTTGTTTCCTTTTCTGTCCTCCGAGTTGAATTGTTTTGTAAACAGCAGTTTTAGTTTGAATGTAATGGAAGACCCCTTCTGATCAACAAGAAGTTGAAGTAAGGCAAAGACTTAAATCAGAATGTTGTGGAAGAGAAGAGGCATTTCTGTTCATAACACTGAAAGATTAAGAACATAGGACACATACATACAAATTATATCAATCATGTATGCACAGCACACTCTTTATATTGTTTTATGTATATGAATTTTTTCTTAAAACATCTTGGATAATAATAAACACATAACACACATAGAAAATGGGATTCCAATAATGTTCTTGATTGAAATATAAATTTATACTATGACTAGGATATCTTGCTTTTCAACACACAGCCTTACTTGACCAAGCAGAAAACTAATGCTAGAAAGAAAGTCTCAGAGTTTTTGATTATTACAAAGATAGAGCATTTGCTGAGAATGAAAGAGAAGGTTGAAGGTGTTTAAGGAAGGAGAGTCAGTATTTCTTCCCTGCCTTCATAGTTATTTACCAAAGGGAACAATATACCATGGCTGAAAAATATCATAGCATCATCCTTTCTCTCTCCAACATGAGCTTGCATCACTTTTCCCCAGGACACAAAGCATCAGCCACACCGATTTTCCTTCTGTATTTTCCTTCTGTATTTGGACACAACATGCTTTTCTCCAATTCAGAGATTAAAAAGACTAATCTTTCCCCAAGAAAAACTCTTCTACAAACCTCTACAATTCAGATCTCACCAAAAATATTCCCCATCAGGGAAGCATCATGGAGTTTATAAACTCTCCCCTCCACCCCAGGACTTTCTATATCATTACCTTATTATTTTTATAATGGTATGACTGACAGATAGTAGGTGCTCAATACATATTTTTTCAATGAATAAATAGGCTTTAGTGTGTGTGCCAGTCACTCAGTTGTGTCTGACTCTTTGTGACTCTGGATCCTAGCCCACCAGGCTCCTCTGTCCTTGGGATTTTCCAGGCAAGAATACTGGAGTGGGTAACCTCCAGTATTCCAGTACTCCAGTACTCCAGAATACTGGAACAAGAATACCTTTGCCAGAGGGTCTTCCTGATCTGGGGATCGAACCCAGGTCTCTGGTATTGCAGGCAGATTCTTTACCATCTAAGCAACTGCTTTAGTACTATCTTCAAATCTCTGAATGCTTATTTACTCAGGTTTTGTCTGTCTTTCTAGACCTGAGTGGAATAGAAGCCACATAAAAACAATGTCTGCTTCAAAGTGTTCACTCATAACTCCAGCACCTAAAATAGCTCCTGGTCCATAGAAGTTTACCAAAACATATCTGATGAATTAAAAAAAAAAAAATCAAAGATTTTGTGAAATTCAAAGTGATACCAGTCAGCTTAAATAGTGATGTGATTTTCTCAAAGGTGATGTAGTTTTTCTGGTGCATGGATCATTCAGGACAGGAAATTACCAAGCGAATAAGACAAAGAGAGGGAGGCAAGAGAGCTCATGGTATTTGCACTGGACTGATTATAATTACTGGAATATAGGAGGTCAAGAAAGAAGGGACTGTGGTAGAAAATGAGAAACAAATGTAACTAATTACGGGTGGTGGATGGAACCAAGGAGTTGTTAAAGGTAATTAAACAGGTGAGCTAAAGAATAGAAAAATGTGATTGGACAGGGAAATATTTGAAATAGAGAACTCAGAAGTGATTCATTTTCTGCTAATGATAAGGTCTGAACATAGTCTGCCTCATAGGAAGTGATAGACTGGAATGAAGTGAAAGAAATGTTCCCTGGAGGTAAAGAAGTACATGAATCAAGAGTACAAGAACTTGGATGTTTTGCTTACCAAAATATTGAAGTTGTTAAAATGGAGACAGGAGGATAGATACAGTAAAATACTATAATTTAAAGTTAAATTCTTCAGTTAATGAGAGAAATGGATGAAAGTGAAAGTGAAAGTCACTCAGTCCTATCGGACTCTTTGTGACCCATGGACTATATAGCCCATGGAATTCTCCAGGCCAGAATACTGGAGTGGGTAACCTTTCCCTTCTCCAGGGGATCTTCCCAACCCAGGGATCAAATCCAAGTCTCGCACATTACAGGCACAGGAGTGGGCAGCCTATCCATTCTGCAGCAGATCTTCTCGACCCAGGAATGGAACTCAGGTCTCCTGAACTGCAGGTGGATTCTTTATCAACTGAACTATCAGTTCTTCAGTTAATGAAAGGAATGGATAAGAAGTTAGAATAAAAGGGCAAAGAGGAAAGGTGGTGGGCAACTGTGGTGACTGGCGTGAGCATGAAAAGAGTCAGGATTTTGCTGCTATTATTATCTTGATTTTCATGTCTGTCTAGTTCTTAAAGGGGGTGAAATATTTTGGAAATTGCAATTGGGAGAAAGGATGACTAATTACTTGTTGCATAAAATTGAAATATAAGAGATAGAAAATTACAATAAAAAATAAAACAAAAAACAGACTCCACAGAAAGAACAGTAGTAGAAATGGAGCCATATGAACAGAAGATTCAAGAAGAGATGGTGGAGATAAGGTTGACCAGTACCTAATAGCTCGAGGATTGCAGTGAAATGAAGAGTGTTACCATACATTCTTGGGTGAGATAAATTGATTTGCTTTATTTGCAAAAGCATAAACACAAGGCAGAAACTCAGTGCCCATCAGTACACTTAGTACCCTGAAATCTGGGAATTCTGGGGCAACCTAAAAAGATAGGATGAGGAGGAAGGAGGGAAGGGGATCAAGATGAGGGGGGACACATGTACACCTATGGCTGATTGATGTTGATGTATGGCAAAAACCATCACAATATTGTAAAATAATTATCCTCCCATTAAAATAAATTAAGGAATTTTTAAAAATACACAAAAATTAAGTCATCAAATGGAGAATAGTCAGCACCACTGAGTCAAAAGTTAGTTGCTGTTTTTTGTTGGCTACTTATCTATTAATACATTCCACTCAAAGCAGAGAATACTCTCAGGCATATAGCTGGACCTCAAGAAACATTAGTTCAATGGATAAATATCATTTACCATTATCTGCTATTTCTTGATTACTTACTCCTTTGCTTTTAAATACCACTGAAAAGAAAAATACATATTTTTCCCAATGAGTTCCAAAATATTATTTTCAGCTCTTTTCATATGCCAATAACTTCTTATCATATAACAGATGCTGTTTCTGCTTTGTGATAGCTATGCCTAATTTTGCTAAAATTGCTATCCATCATCAATTCTAAAAGCCCCATGGCATCTTGTGACATTTGGAGATCAATTGCTACTAGAGTCAATTATGAAAAGCTTTGTTTTAATGGGCCTATAATTGATATTGGTATTTTCTATTTTTGGAATTTATTCAGAATATCCAGATCATTGTTTTCAGTCACAATACAAAGAAAACTCTAGATCTAGTCTCAGAAAACTGTTTAAATGACTCTTTTCAAATAACATTTTCTTTTAGGTTTTGAAAATCTTGAAAATTTTGAGAACAATGGACTTTGTTGAGTACAAATGGTAAAATTTTACTCAGTTTCTTTCTAATGCTTTCTCATAAAGTCTTCTTTCTCACTGAAATAAGCTCTAACAATAACAGTCCACATCATAAACATGTTTTTGTGAGTTGAGACAACTGACCTCATGGAGTTTTGGGTTCATAAAATCAGTTTTTGAATTATATCTGTTGCATAGGGGTAAATTAAACCCAAATTATAATCATTCATAGATCTTGTTGTGATATGAAATTCTAGTCTCTGTTAAAAATAAGCAGTGTTTTTATATATTTAGAGTATTCATATTTACTAAATGCAAATTTTCTGTTATGATTTGGAAGCAACATGGTATAGTGAAAAAGAAAAAGAGTAAGGTTTGAGTACTGGGTACCTTATTTCATTCTTTTTATCAAATAATTTTAACTGCCAAGCACTACTGAAAAAAGTAATGCTTGGCAGTGTCACAATGTAGAAAAATGGAGACAATTTCTGCTATGAGGAATTTACAGTTTATTAAAAGATGCAGATAGAAAAGAGCAATTGTGGTATGATAAACTATACGAGACATGTTAGGGTTACCAACAAAGATTCATATAGTCAAAGCTATGGTTTTTCTAGTAGTCATGTACAGATGTGAGAGCTGGATCATAAGAAGGATGAGCACCAAATAATTGATGTTTTTTAATTTAGGTGCTGGAGAAGACTCTTGAGAGTCTCTTGGACTATAAGGAGATCAAACTAGTCAATCCTAAAGGAAATCAACCCTGACTATTTTTTGGAAGGACTGATGCTGAAGCTGAAGCTCCAAACTTTGGCCACCTGATGTGAAGAGTCAACTCGTTGGAAAGACCCTGATGCTGGGAAAGGTTGAAGCTAGGAGGAGAAGGGGGCAACAGAAGATGAGATGGTTGGATGGCATCACTGACTTCAAGAACATGAGTTTGAGCAGACTTTGGGAGATAGTGAAGGACAGGGAAGGCTGGAGTGCTGCGCTCCAGGGGGTCAGAAAGAGTCAGATATGACTTAGCGACAGAATAATCACAAAGGGTTGCCAAACTTAATACTGTTTTCCCAGTTAAATTTTAATTTCAAATAAACAGTGAATAATTTTATTTATGAATTTGTCCCAAATATTGCATGGGAGATAACATGCATCTGTGGAAAATGGATCCGAGCTAAACTTTCACTATAAGAGAGTCTTAACCAAGGATATTGTAAGTACATGTAGTATAAAAATGTAGTATGAAAAACATGCTAAGGGGCCATGGTATTGTGATGTGGTGAGATTTGTATGGTATGAGGGGCATTCACAACAACCCACAGAAGATTTCTAGTAACTAATTGCTTATATGTCAGTGAAGCCTACATAAGTGATCTAGGCTTCAATGACAGATTGGGTATAGTAAGTTCATAGATAAATGTTAGTCAAAGAGTGGTTTCAGATGACCTGCATCAAAATCACCAAGGGTTCATGTTAAACTTACTGAGCTCCAGGCTTCCCTGGTGGTTCAGTGGTAAAGAATCTACCTGCCATTGCAGGAGACATGAGTTCAATCCCTGCTCTACAGTTGGGGAACCAGAACTACTGAAGCCTATGTGCCTGGAACACATGCTCCACAAGAGAAGCCTGTGCATGGCAAAGAAGAATAGCCCCATCTCACCACAACTAGAGGAAAGCCCATGCAGCAATGAAGACCCATTACAACCAAAAAAAAAAAAAAAAAAAAACCTGGGCCCCTACCACTTCCCAAATCTAACTTTATCACAAGTACCCAGATGATTCTTACACAGTGAAGTCTGATAATCCCTGATAGAGATGATGGATGAAAGGTGCACCTGGATAATTATCACCCAAGGACAGTACAGTATAACAAGAGCATACAGTTCAGAATGATAAAGAATATTACCCAAAGAAATGAAATCCCTAGGGAAATTGAAGGACCCTCCAGAATAATCACAGAACCAGATGAGGATGGGGTCAGGGAAACCAAGGTTATAGTTTTTCAGATTTAGATGTCCCAAGTGAAATTTTTTAGAATACACAGTACTGAAAGTTTGCTTTTTACTTAGTTTATGCTACATGCTTCAGAGACAGGTTGTTTAAACTCTAAACCTCCAGTACCTAGCACAGAAGATGTATTCAAGTTTTTTTGTTTAATGAATGCATGAAAATGTTAAAGCTTTTTAATGACAAATTGTACTATTTGCCATAAATAGTATTCTTCCAGATGGAATCTCTTCTGAGTAAGGAGATGCATTATAAAATTTACTTTGTGAAATTTTCTATTAAACGTGAGGCAAATATTATTTTCTAATTTTAAATTTTGCTCACATGTAAAAATTTTCTAAGAAAAATGGTTATTTTATATATACATATTTGGACTTAGATTATCATAACATTTGAAGTGGCAAAAATTGTCATTGTTTCTTAACTAAAATGGAACTATCTCTAACTATTATTCAATACAACAAGAAATCATTTAATAAGATGCTAATATGACTCCTTTACAATGATTTATCTGTGCTCTTTCATTTTCTCTGTGTTATAAATCTCCACATTGGATATGATTGTAGCAGCTTTTCAAGTACACATTAGATAAGTTGGCATACATAACCCAGAGCTTTATATTTTAAAATACTCTAACCAGGATTCATTTTTTAAAGAATGAAAAAAGGAAAGAAAAGAAAAAAGGCATAAAGTGGCCCTACATATTATATCTCTATCAGCATATTAACGTGCCTAGCTTTTCAGTATCCTCTATTTCAATTTTAGTTTGGTTACTCAATGCCATTTAATTCACCACTTCCATTTAAAAATTCCATACACCTTTTCAATGCCCACTGAAATTTTAATTTGTATTTAGCTTATTTATTTAGCACAAAACAATGAAGCAAATACAAGGAGGTTATAAAATTATTGCAATAAGCATTCTAGAAATCAGAAGAAAAAATACCTCCTGTGTTGGGAAGGAATATTCATGTAAATGAAATAATGAAACTTCATTCATGTAAATGAAACTACATATATATATATATATATATATATATATATATCCTATATATGTTTCAGTCGAAAGAAATGGCTTCTTTTGCCCCTCAGGTGGAAAGTCTAAATCTGCATTTAAATGGAAAGAATTCTAATTTAGATTTCAGCAACTGGAATCAAAACGTAGAAATCAGGCGTTGGCTGAAAAAGTTCCTTTAAGGTTATACTGAGTTATACATGCATGAAGATTTAGATCTAATCAAACACATCAGATTAATTCTCTCAATAAAATATCCAGTCCATATCTAATTTAATCATCAAATACCTATTCCCCAAAATAAAGTAGTTTAAAAATATCCTTCTAATAGTTCATTCTATTACATTTTTAATATTTATTTTAGATTCCAAGGTACAAAGAAAAACAATGTATTGCTAAAATAGCTCTATATGTGAGTCTCGATTTTTTACATATTTTCATAACACTGCTCACTGAAAACATCTTCTGGAAACCCTTAAAATAATAATGAAAGCTACATATGAAGGGCCTCATATAATAAGATGCCATTTCTGTTTATACTAATAATGTGCCTACTTCAAACTCAAACCAGCTGTCAGTCAATTTAGAAATTATTCCCAGTTCATAAAATTTCTACAAGTATGGGAACTCTATGTGAGCAGAGATACCATCTGTCCTGTACACCATCTATGTCTTGCACCAATAAGATAATTCAGCATTTTGTAGGCATTCTATAGAAGTGAGTATTGTATAAGTAATACTTAATCAATTAAGTAATAGCTTAATTGAACTTTCCGAGAATTCAAAATGTTGAAATAAACATTGATTACAGTAACTCAAAAGTAGAAGTAGAAGAGACCTTGGGAAAAAAAGTTGATTGACTATGTCTGTTTCTCAAACAAGAGTCAAAAGTGTCTATTTAGAAGAGGCTATACTTTGTACATGGAGAAGGCAATGGCACCCCACTCCAGTAATCCTGCCTGGAAAATCCCATGGATGGAGGAGCCTGGTAGGCTGCAGTCCATGAGGGTCGCTAAGAGTTGGACATGACTGAGTGACTTCCCTTTCACTTTTCACTTTCATGCTTTGGAGAAAGAAATGGCAACCCACTCCAGTGTTCTTGCCTGGATAATCCCAGGGACGGGGGAGCCTGGTAGGCTGCTCCCTGATACCCTGAACCCTGCCGCCTATGCGGTCGCACAGAGTCGAACATGACTGAGCGACTTAGCAGCAGCATACTTGTACAACTCCACATTCTCCTCTTCTATCACAAAACACTGAACACAAGTATTGTTCTTGCTGTTGTTCAGTGGTTAAGTCATGTCCAACTCTTTGTGACCCCATGTACTGCAGCATGTCAGGCTTTCTGTCCTTCACTGTCTCCCAGAGTTTGCTCAGATTCATGTTCATTGAGTTGGTGATGCTATCTAATCATCTCAATATTTAATAATTGAGTCAGAGTGGGAAACTGTAACTTCCCCTTCTGAGCTTCCATGTTTATAACAATATTACCTAATTATGTTCTCACAATCTTTGAGTATCCTGTTCCCTCTTCCAGGAATGCCTCCCTCTGCACTTCACTGGGCTATTCTGTAAATACCCCATGCCATCTCTGTATCCTTTGGCAGAGACAATATTTAAATGTTGTTCTTTTTCTTAAGTTGTTGCCAGGAATCTGGCATCTTTATTAAGAATCTGTATCTTTATTAAGAAGATATGGCAAGAATACACAGAAGAACTGAACAGAAAAAGTTTTAATGGCCCGGATAATCACAATGGGGTGGTCACTCACCTAGAGCCAGATATCTTGGCGTGTGAAGTCAAATGAGCCTTAGGAAGCAATACTACAAACAAAGCTAGTGGAGGTGATGGAATTCCAGTGGAGCTATTTCAAATCCTAAAAGATGTTGCTGTGAAAGTGCTGCACTTAATATACCAGAAAATTTGGAAAACTCAGCAATGGCCACAGGACTGGAAAAGGTCAGTTTTCATTCCAATCCCAAAGAAGGGCAATGGCAAACAATGTTCAAACTACCACAAAATTGTACTCATTTCACAAGCTAGCAAGGTAATGCTCAAAGTCCTTCAAGCCAGGCATCAGCAGAACGTAAACTGAGAACTTCCATATGTACAAGCTGGATTTAGAAAATGCAGAGGAATCAGAGATCAAAGAGCTAACATTCTCTGGATCAAAGAAAAAGAAAGGGAATTCCAGAAAAACATCTATTTCTGCTTTATTGCTACACCAAAGCCTTTGACTGCGTAGATCACAACAAAATGTGGAAAATTCTTAAAGAGATGGGAATACCAGGCCACTTGACCTGCCTCCTGAGAAATCTGTATGCTGGTCAAGAAGCTACAGTTAGAACCAGACATGTAAAAACAGACTGGTTCTAAGTTGGGAAAGGGGTACATCAAGGCTGTATATTATCACCCTGCTTTTTTAACTTATAAGCAGAGTATATCACAAATACTGCCAGACTGGATGAGCCTCAAGCTGAAATCAAGATTGCTGGGAGAAATATCAGTAACTTCATATGCGGATGACTTCACCCTAATGGTAGAAAGTGAAGAGGAAATAAAGAGGTGCTTGATGAAGGTGCAAAAGGAGAATGAAAAAACTGTCTTAAAACTCAGCATTCAAAAAACCAAGATCATGTCTTCCAGTCCCATCACTTCATGGCAAATAATTGGGGGGGAAATGGAAACAGTGACAGACAATTTTTTTGGGCTCCAAAACTACTGTGGATGGTGACCCCAGCCATGGACGCTTGCTCCTTGGAAGAAAATCTATGACAAAACTAGACAGTATTTTAAAAAGCAGAGACATCACTTTGCTGACAAAGGTCCTTATAGTCAAAGCTATGTTTTTTCCAGTAGTAATATGTAAGGATGTGAGAGTTGTACGATAAAGAAGGGTGAGCACCAAAGAACTGACACTTTTGAACTGCAGTCATCAAGACCAAGATAATAACGATGGTGTGATCACTCACCTAGAGCCAGACATCCTGGAATGTGAAGTCAAGTGGGCCTTAGAAAGCATCACTACAAACAAAGCTACTGGAGGTGATGGAATTCCAGTTGAGCTGTTTCAAATCCTTAAAGATGATGCTGTGAAAGTGCTGCACTCAATATGTCAGCAAATTTGGAAAACACAGCAGTGGCCACAGGACTGAAAAAGGTCAGTTTTCATTCCAATTCCAAAGAAATGCAATGCCAAAGAATGCTCAAACTACCGCACAATTGCACTCATCTCACACGCAGTAAAATAATGCTCAAAATTCTCCAAGCCAGGCTTCAGCAATACGTGAACCCGTGAACTTCCAAATGTACAAGCTGGATTTAGAAAAAGACAGAGGAACCAGAGATCAAATGGCCAACATCTGCTGGATCATCGAAAAAGGAAGAGAGTTCCAGAAAAACATCTGTTTCTGCTTTCTTGACTATACCAAAGCCTTTGACTGTGTGGATCACAATAAACTGTGGAAAATTCTTCAAGAGGTGGGAATACGAGACACCTAACCTGCCTCTTGAGAAATCTGTATGCAGGTCAGGAAGCAACAGTTACAACTGGATATGGAACAACAGACTGGTTCCAAATAGGAAAAGGAGTATGTCAAGGCTCTATATTGTCACCCTGCTTATTTAACTTCTATGCAGAGTACATCATGAGAAACGCTGGGCTGGAAGAAGCACAAGCTGGAATCAAGATTGCCAGGAGAAATATCAATAACCTCAGATATGCAGATGACACCACCCTTATGGTAGATAGTGAAGAGGAACTAAAAAGCCTGGAAAATTCTTCAAGAGGTGGGAATACGAGACACCTAACCTGCCTCTTGAGAAATCTGTATGCAGGTCAGGAAGCAACAGTTACAACTGGATATGGAACAACAGACTGGTTCCAAATAGGAAAAGGAGTATGTCAAGGCTCTATATTGTCACCCTGCTTATTTAACTTCTATGCAGAGTACATCATGAGAAACGCTGGGCTGGAAGAAGCACAAGCTGGAATCAAGATTGCCAGGAGAAATATCAATAACCTCAGATATGCAGATGACACCACCCTTATGGTAGATAGTGAAGAGGAACTAAAAAGCCTCTTGATGAAAGTGAAAGAAGAGAGTGAAAAAGTTGGCTTAAAGCCCAACATTCAGAAAACGAAGATCATGGCATCTGGTCCCATCACTTCATGGGAAATAGATGGGGAAACAGTAGAAACAGTGTCAGACTTTATTTTTTTGTGCTCCAAAATCACTGCAGGTGGTGACTGCAGCCATGAAATTAAAAGACGCTTACTCCTTGGAAGAAAAGTTATGACCGACCTAGATCTGCTGCTGCTGCTAAGTCGCTTCAGTCGTGTCCGACTCTGTGTGACCCCGTAGACGGCAGCCTATCAGGCTCCTCCGTCCCTGGGATTCTCCAGGCAAGAACACTGGAGTGGGTTGCCATTTCCTTCTCCAATGCAAGAGAGTGAAAAGTCAAAGTGAAAGTCGCTCAGTCGTGCCCGACCCTTAGCGACCCCATGGACTGCAGCCCATCAGGCTCCCCCATCCATGGGAGTTTCCAGGCAAGAGTACTGGAGTGGGGTGCCACTGCCTTCTCCGACCAACCTAAATAGTATATTCAAAAGCAGAGACATTACTTTGCCGAATAAGGTCCGTCTAGTCAAGCTATTGTTTTTCCTGTGGTCATGTATGGATGTGAGAGTTGGACTGTGAAGAAAGGTGAGCGCCAAAGAATTGATGCTTTTGAACTGTGGTGTTGAAGAAGACTCTTGAGGGTTCCTTGGACTGCAAGGAGATCCAACCAGTCCAATCTGAAGGAGATCAACCGTGAGATTTCTTTGGAAGGAATGATGCTAAAACTGAAGCTCCAGTACTTTGGCCACCTTATGTGAATAGTTGACTCATTGGAAAAGACCCTGATGCTGGGAGGAATTGGGGGCAGGAGGAGAGGGGGACGACGGAGGATGAGATGGCTGGATGGTGAGTCTGAGTGAACTCCGGGAGTTGGTGATGGACAAGGGGGCCTGACGTGCTGCAGTTCATGGGGTCGCAAAGAGTTGGACATGACTGAGCGACTCACTGATCAGTTCAGTTCAGATCAGTTCAGTTCAGTTCAGTTGAGTCGCTCAGTCGTGTCCGACTCTTTGCGACCCCATGAACTGCAGCACGTCAGGCCCCCTTGTCCATCACCAACTCCCGGAGTTCACTCAGACTCACCATCCAGCCATCTCATCCTCCGTCGTCCCCCTCTCCTCCTGCCCCCAATTCCTCCCAGCATCAGGGTCTTTTCCAATGAGTCAACTATTCACATAAGGTGGCCAAAGTACTGGAGCTTCAGTTTTAGCATCATTCCTTCCAAAGAAATCTCACGGTTGATCTCCTTCAGATTGGACTGGTTGGATCTCCTTGCAGTCCAAGGAACCCTCAAGAGTCTTCTTCAACACCACAGTTCAAAAGCATCAATTCTTTGGCGCTCACCTTTCTTCACAGTCCAACTCTCACATCCATACATGACCACAGGAAAAACAATAGCTTGACTAGACGGACCTTATTCGGCAAAGTAATGTCTCTGCTTTTGAATATACTATTTAGGTTGGTCGGAGAAGGCAGTGGCACCCCACTCCAGTACTCTTGCCTGGAAACTCCCATGGATGGGGGAGCCTGATGGGCTGCAGTCCATGGGGTCGCTAAGGGTCGGGCACGACTGAGCGACTTTCACTTTGACTTTTCACTCTCTTGCATTGGAGAAGGAAATGGCAACCCACTCCAGTGTTCTTGCCTGGAGAATCCCAGGGACGGAGGAGCCTGATAGGCTGCCGTCTACGGGGTCACACAGAGTCGGACACGACTGAAGCGACTTAGCAGCAGCAGCAGATCTAGGTCGGTCATAACTTTTCTTCCAAGGAGTAAGCGTCTTTTAATTTCATGGCTGCAGTCACCACCTTCCTGGAGAATCCCAGGGACGGAGGAGCCTGATAGGCTGCCGTCTATGGGGTCGCACAGAGTCGGACACGACTGAAGCGACTTAGCAGCAGCAGCAAATCTGAATTTTGCAATAAGCAGTTCATGATCTGAGCCATAGTCAGCTCCCACTCTTGTTTTTGCTGACTGTATAGAGCTTCCCCATCTTTGGTGGCAAAGAATATAATCAATGTGATTTCAGTATTGACCATCTGGTGATGTCCGTGTGTAATTATTTCTCTCTTATGTTTTTGGAAGAGGGTATTTGCTGTGATCAGTGTGTTCTCTTGGCAAAACTGTTATCCTTTGCCCTGATTCATTTTGTACTTCAAGGCCAAATTTGCCTGTTACTCCAGATATCTCTTGACTTCCTACCTTTGCATTCCCAGTACCCTGTGATGAAAAGGACATCTTTTTTTGGTATTAGTTCTAGAAGGTCCTGTAGGTCTTCATAGAACTGTTCAAATTCATCTTCAGCATTAGTGGTTGGTGTACAGACTTGGATTACTGTAATGCTGAATATTTTGCTTGGAAACAAACTGAGATCATTCTTTCAGTTTTGAGACTGCACCAAGTACTGCATTTGGGACTGTTTTGTTGACTATGAGGGCTACTCCAATTTTTCTAAGGGATTCTTGCCCACAGTAGTATAATGAATGGTCCTCTGAATTAAATTTGCCCATTTGGTCCATGTTAGTGCATTGATTCCTAAGATGTTCATGTTTACTCTTGGCAACTCCTGTTTGACTAATTCCACTTTACCTGGATTCAGGGACCTGACATTCCAGTTTCCCATGCAGTATCATTCTTTATAGCATTGCTCTTTACTTTCACCACCAGACACAACCACAGCTGGCTGTTGTTTCCACTTTGGCTCAGCCTCTTCATTCCTTGTGGTGCTATTTCTCCACTCTTCTCCAGTAGCATATTGGACCCCTACAGACCTAAAGGGCTCATCTTTCAGTGTCGTAGCATTTTGCCTTTTCACACTGTTCATGGGTTCTCAAGGCGAGAATGCTGAAGTGGTTTGCCATTCCCTTCTCCAGTGGACCATGAGGAGGGAGAGTGAGGGAAAGGGGGCAAGGGGAGGTGGTTATAGCTATGCAGATGGGACCTTAAGCAACCTTGCAATAGTCTTGCCCAAGTGTGTGCTCGCAAGATACAGTTCTACTCATGGGAGCAGAGACATCACTGGGAAAACTTAGCTTTTATCCAAATGTGCATCTCCTGTCCCTGAGGGCTCAGTTAGCTGTACTTGCTTTCTGCTTCTCCTAAAGTTTTCAGTCCATCAGCTAACATCTTATTTGGGTCCTCCCTGAGAAAAGGAGTCCTATCCATTTCCTTAAATTTTGTTGTGTCTCTAACTTCTTCTCACCTCACAATGCCCCAGGACATATACAAGCTCAAGAGAAAGCAGGTGGTGGGGCAGAGGGGAGGGAGTCCTGGACTTAATGGGGGTAGTGTAACAAGCAATCCTTCAGGCCTAAATGGAGCCAGCCTAATTGATTCCCCTTCCAGCATCTCCCTGTCTTTCCCATGAGCTGGGATAGTAGTTGATGATTTCCTTTTACCTGATAATAGTATAATGTGTAAATGTAAGGGCCACCTTGCTCAGAGGAAGGCATATAAAGGTCAGAAGTCTTGGTATATGGCAACATATTTGTAATTGCGTACTAATCAATCTGGAGAAGCAGGGGTCTTTATGCGGCTTTCTCCCTGACCTGGACATGTTCTGGCCTGGGCAGTTATCATGTTGCTGAGACTCTCAGCAGTACAGGCTCCACTAATCTCCTGGTTAAACTGAAATAGTATAGCCTAGTACAGTATAAGTCTGGTAGAAAGAAAACAGGTGGAAGAATTATGATTTTGAAAAAGTAATTTATCATATTGAAAATTATTTTATGAGTTATTTTCTCCACTTTTAAAAACTAAAATTTGTGCTATTTTGTATAGTTGGTCATCTATGCTAGTGCCTGGGTACTTTTTTTTTTTTTTTTTAATATTGGCTTAAGTACTGTGGAGGGAGAGGTGCAAAAGGATCAGATGATGTGCTTGTTGAGGAGCCCATGGGGTTGTCTGCTCAGCAGTGTTCTGGTCCATTGGGCACGGTGGGTGGCCTGTTGCACTGGGTGGCCTCCCTCCTCACCAGAGTGGGGTGGGGGTGGGTTAAAGGACTTATACTTGAGTCTCTGCATGTGGCTAAATCTGTAACATGGACAGGAGCAGTGAAATGTCTGTGAGAGCTGAAGAAAATGTCTGTGTAGTGAGGATTCAATTTGCCTGGTGCAGAATCGGTCTTCATTGAGTACTGAAGTAGGTGAATACAGACACGGCAAAAGCAGCAGAGGCTGACAGTCCTGCCCACCTTTCAGTCCCTGGTTCCAGTTGCTTCCTGCTTCTTAGCTTCAGTGCTGACCTTAGTAAGCCTCATGTTCCTTGGAACTTTACCCTTAACTCAGGACATCTTATGTTAGTTTCTATTTCTAGCAAACTGTGATCACTGCTAATAATGAGGAGCTTGGAATTAACTTTGAGATAAACATGAAAAAGTCTATAGAATTTGCTCTCTTTATATATGTGTGTGTATTTACAAGTGTGTGTGCATGTCTGCGTAGTGTCATGTGCATGTATATAAGTATATCTGAAGGAGATGGCACCCCACTCCAGTACTCTTGCCTGGAAAATCCCATGGACAGAGGAGCCTGGTGGGCTGCTGTCTATGGGGTTGACACAGTCGGACATGACTGAAGTGACTTAGCAGCATATGATTTAGATAAATTCATCAGTGTCCCTGAGCTCTGTGCCTTATGTCTAGAATAAAGGAGTAAGACTAAGTGGTTTGAATTGTTAACAGGTTATGTTTTCTAAGAATGATGTCAATAATTTGTTAATAAATCAACAGAAGATATTCTGTTGCCAGATAAGAGAGCCCAAGAATAGGCACTTTTGATAGATCTTCTGGAAGTTTTTCTTTGGTGGTCACACGTTATTTTAACTTTGCCCATGGAAGGCAATCTCCAGTCTGAGAAATACAGTGACTGAAGGTGCTGGAAACACCTGTTTGGGTAGAATAACAAAATTTAACTGTAAAGTAGGAGCAAGACTTTTTACCCTAGAAAACTGGCCCTGGAGGCAAACTATGAGGCGTGCCATATTAGTATGGACAGAGTATTGGCGGGAATGCTGCACCAAATTGGAATGCCCACAGGGTGGATAACCAGGCAGTCGTGTCCGACTCTGCGTGACCCCATAGACGGCAGCCCACCAGGCTCCCCCGTCCGTGAGATTCTCCAGGCAAGAACACTGGAGTGGGTTGCCAGTAGGCATCCCCAATTTGGCTGCCTTGTTTTTGACTGGACCTTATTATCCATCGCACTTCAAACAGACTGCTGGGTGAGGCCCAGGTGCTCAGTGATGACTGAATGCTGTGTTTGATAAGCTAAGCTCATAACACCTGCTATCAGTGTTTAACCTTTCATCAATGCCAGGTACTTTACATATGTTTTCTTATTTCACACTGTCAACAATTGTCTTTTCATTCCCCCTTTAAGTGTTAGGAAATTGGGACTTAAGGAATGAAAGAAACTTTTCCCAAATCACACTGATAAGTGGCAAAGGATGCAAAGTCAGGTTGTCTGACCTCAAAGCCTCAAATGCTCTACTGCCTCTTTTTTCTCAGCCATAATTGGAGGCAAGTGAGAATGGGACATTTGCTTTATACCTGATTTAACTCTCAGTTATAAAGACTTCCAAAACAATATGGATCTGAATCATAATGTTCTCCTGAATAGCATCAGTAGCCTAGAAAATAAGGCTATGCCTGTGCTCAGTTGCCAAGTCATGTCCCCCTCTTTGCAACCCCATGGACTGTAGCCCACCTGGCTCCTCTGGCCATGGAATTTCCCAGGCAAGAATACTGCAGTGGGTCGCCATTTCCTTCTTCACGGTATCTTTCCAAGCCAGGGACCGAACCCTCATATCCTGCATTGGCAGGAGGATTCTTTACCACTGAGCCATCTAGGAAGTCCACAAAATAAGATTAGGAAATCATAAATGGTTCAAAAATTGTATGTCAGTGTTGTTACAATGTGGAAATGCATGGATTTCTAGCTGTTATTTTCGCTGTGTATTTTCAGTGTGTCTGAAAAGTCAGCATATCTTATATAGCACTCGGCTCAACGTGGCTCAGCTGTTCACGTGGGCTCTCCTGGCGTGTCATTGTTCTCCCTTCTCCTGTGTGCCCTCAGGTAGGACACTTCTGCCACCCACTGAAGTTTACTTCTAAAAACCTAATAGCTTTAGGGAATAGCAGAGGGGTTAGTTATTTTTTTCAAGTTACTGTGGAGAAAAGGGAATAGAGGAGGTTCTTCCCAGATGTCTGATTTCTAGTCAACATGCTGCTTGAGTCCCTGGTTGAACACACTATAGCCGTCCTGTGCCTAAAGGAGGAGAACACTCCCGCCTCACGTCGCTATGGTAACTGATGCTCAGCAGGCAGTTGCAGTTTCATTTAACATAACTGGCTTTTAGAACTTGAGGGGTAAGTATGCTTTCATGTAAGAGAAAGGGGACGACAAGTGATTTAATTAATGTGCTTCAGTTTAACATAGGGATACAGGTCACTTTCACTGTTTGACCGTAGCATGTATAGCTCTGTTTTATATGTGTCAGATCTAAAACATCAAAAGGTGGAATATTTCTCTCATCATGTGTGAAGTGCACAAAGTGGGCTGAAAAGGAGACAGGGGTTGTGTTGGAGCCTTTGCAAAAGGTTTTCACTTTATAAAACCATCTCGGCTTGAGAGTGTATAGGAGAATTGCTTCCTCTTCTCACATCCACAAAGGAGGCCTGAGAGATGGGTTGCTAGGCAACCCCACATGGAAGACTGGGGCGCTTTGAAATTAACATAGCTGACCTCCCCATCATCTCTGCAGCTCTGCTATTCGAAACTATTTTGTGAGGCCGTAGGACTCAAGAAAATAGATATAAAATGTAAATACGAAAATAAAGAAGAGGGGAAATAAATATGACTTTTTGAAGTAATGACCACAATTCACTCAATGAAAAAATGAAAAAGGCAGCAGTTTGAAAAAGCAGGTTGAGGGGGAAATGGTGTTAGTTGCTATAAACCAGAAACTGGTATTTGGTTTAACAGTCTCAGAAGAAAATTTTCCTGTTTTTAGAGATGTCTATTACTGCCATGTAAACCATCACAGCAAAGGGTCTGAAAATACCTAAGGGCAAACAAAAAATAAATCCATTTATAGTCATATATATCTACTATATATTGTATTGAAAAAGAAAAAAAAAAAAAAACACTTCATCTCTCAGTCCTCAGCACATGATGTTTTGCTTAAGCTACAGTCTCATACTCTTTTTCCTGCCAAGGCATCATTAATATGACACTGCTTGGTGTGGGAAGGTAATAGTATTTATTTTGCAAGTAGATGAATATTTGGAAGGAATCTGCAAAGCTGGTCTATGCAGCAGAGCATACCCTCCTGTCATCAATAAATTATTCAGTTTGATTTTTAAAATACTTCATACCACTGGGAAATGCTTATGGTAGTATTTTAAAATATGTTGTCAAATTTATAAACATTAAAACCAATCAAAATTGGTACTAGGAAAAGTGGGGGGAAATCCTGAATTCTTTTCAGTACGTTTGTTTTTTTTGAGTCTTAGGGTGAAGCAATTCTGAAATTATTTCCTTGATTGAAGAAATGAACAAATATGATGAAGTTGTTGGGACTCAGGGTCTCACTGTGGAAGAAAGGACATGCAAATGAAAATTGGGGAACACAGAAAGAACCGTATGGTGATAAATTGGATTTGGAAGACTTGGTATAATTTTGTGACTTCTAAAATGTTTTAGTATGTGTGTTTTACACCTGTATATGCACGTATATATGTGTGCACACGCATGTGTGCATACATACGCATGTGTGCATACATATGCACATATATGTATGCACATGTATACACGCATGTGTTTTCTATTTGCTGAAAGGGTTTAGAAGCACTTCATCCAAAGTGGCAGTGAATACACTTTGCACTAAGATCTTGATTTCTAATACATTGCCCCACTCGAGGGAACCAGGGCTTCTTGGAGAAATGGCTGATTGCAGGCTGGGACAGGGTAATTAGAAGTTGAAGCTGGGATATTTTGTTGTTAGAAAGTAGGAAAGTTCTTTAAAAAAAAAAAAGGCAAATGATGTGGCTTCTGTTGGCTAAATCTGAAACCATTTGAGCACCAAAATAATTAAAGGCATAAATGAATTATGAACCATTGAAAAAATGGGAACTCAAGAACACATGATAGTAAATAATAGATGAATTAAATATGTAAAAAATAATAAGGAATGGGCTCTTGCTTATAGTAAATGCTAAGGGATGATTGGAATATGTAGAGAAAGTAGTGATATTAGAATATCTTTATTTGTACTCATCATGGTGAATATCAGATCAAGCAGGAATCATACTAATCTAGGGGAAATTTTTGAAGGAGCAGAATATTTGTATGATCTGAAAATGTCTCCTCAAAAATTGGTTATTAGTTGCAAGGGAAAAAACAACTATATAGTAGAAAAATGTGACTTGTGGAATCAAAATTAATGTCACCAGTGAGAGCAGATGGACATGTATGTTTCCAGATGTGACACCTTGAGGACATCACTTCACTTATACAGTGTTATGGCCAGAAGTGCTCAATTCAGATTCAATCTCAGGGAAATATCAGACACACACAAAACACAGGAACACTCATATTTAAAAGGGGGAGTGGTCAGAGAACTGTATTTTCAAAAATGGCTGTTTATAAAAGGCAGAAGGTGGCTGTGGAAATGCTCTAGATTAAACAAGACTAAAGACATGACATGTAATATCCAATCCCAGAATATAACTCAACTGGAGGGAAAAGATGCAGTCAGGGATTATTACTGGATCAGCTGGCAGTAAAGAATGGCAGATTAAAAGTTTTATATTTATCTTGAACTAACTGATGTTCATAACTGTACTGTGACTATATTGGAGAATATCCCTATTCTCAGCAAGTACACAGTGATGTACCTAGAAGTACAGAGGCGTGTATGATGTATGCAACTTACTCCCAAAATGTTCAGAAAAAGAATTTATGCATAGACATGTATATGTGCATGTGCAAACATATGTATAAAGTTTGTATACACACAGAGATGACACAAATGATGAAGCAAATGAGGTAAAATATTAACAATATTTTAGAACCTGGATAAATGCATGTGGGTGCTCTTTGTACTTTTCTTATTTATGGAACTTCTTTAAGTTTGAAATGATTTCCAAATGAAAAGTCTAAAAAAAAAATCAAATTTTCTTTCTTTCTGTCGAAAAAACCCGATTTTTATTGGAACTAAAATAATGAATATTTACATTTTAAGAAATCTATGGCAACAGCAGTAACTTAATGCAAAAAGATATTATACTTAAGCGACAGTAGAGTCACTTGTTTAGCATAGAGGTGACCTCAGGATCTAGACACATCTCATTGGTCCCATTTCTTCCCCTAGCATCTGTGTGGTCAGTGTTCCATCACTTTAACTTTGCTCTTGGGTGCTCTCAATATTCTGGACTTTTCCCAATCCCTGTATCCCCCTCCAACTATCCTTTGCAGCATGTGACTTAAGTTAATGTGAAAGATTTGCCAACAGTTTTTCAAGAAAGTATGTGTCAGAGAGTTTTCATTCATTGACTAGAGTAACTTCAAGTATTTAACTTAAACTGCTTAGAAAGAACATTTATTTAACTGCTTAGCATTTTAGCACATTTTTTTCCTCCAGTGTTAAGCTTAGTGTATTTTTCAAAAAGTTTAATCTCTATCTGTGAAACAGGACCTATTGCCCATTATAAGTGAGGATACCACTGCATACTTCACAGCCCTGCTCTTATTGTTTCAAGTGTCTTTTTTGGGGGGAGGGGGGAAGCTTCTTACATCATTTACCAATAAAAAATAAAACTAGCCTGGCTTTGGAGCAAACAAATAGTAATTACTTTCTCAAAATATACTTGTTTCTTTAAAAACAGAGTTTCTATTACATTGCCAAAAGAATTTTGTTTGAAGATAAAAATAACATACACTATTTGAAAACAGCCTGGTTTAAAGATTGCCATGGAGTCTAAGGTTATACCACTCGGAAGGAAGACATTTAGAACCTGCTCATTACTCAGCTTTCCTCATTTATGGGATCAAATTGCTTTTATGGGCAGCATGCCAGATTCATTTATGTGCACTGCAAGGCAGATTGTAGAGTCAAGCATTTCTCTGGAAAACATCTGGTTCTCAAGAGTATTAAAAGGTGGGTAACACTTTTTTTGCTCATAACTATGATTTACAATGTTATAGTAACCCCCCTCTAATCTGGCAGGCAAACTCCCAGCAACCACAAACAGGAACCTGGAAGTAAGTGAAAAATAGTTCAGAGACCAAGGGCAACAGAGGCCCCCAAATTCCATGCATAAGAAGGAATGGTACTGCCTCTAGGTCAAAGTCCATTTTAATTATTATAAAACTGATGGAGCCAATTAGCATAAGGGCTCCTGGACCACCTTTATATATAATAACTCTTTCTACAGTGATTTTGTTCTTTTACTCCCTTACAAAAATCACACATCCCTCTAAATTCTAATTCTTCTAAACCACCCCCTGGGCCCCTTTTCCTACTCAGGCTTCCTCCTCTTCTCTTATACTTGCAGTATCTACTTTCTCCCATAAATATTCCAAGATACTCTAGTATAATAGCTCCTCCTGTCTTAAAAAACAGAAGATAAAAATCTTTTCATAAACTTCTATAGCCATCACTCTATTACTCCCTTACCCTCAGCCGTCAGCCAAACACTTTTCTCTCTTGTCTCAAGTTCCTCCCCTTCCATACTTTGTTCAAATTAGGAAGGGGTCCTCTTCCTGCAAGGGGTGCGGTTGGAGGTGTGAGACCCAGAGTGTTAGCTTCTGCTCTGCTCCCCAGTCAGTTGGGTCACCCTGCCCAGGTCTCACACCACACAACCATTGTGGCCGTGTGATTTCGCTTATTTCCTCTGGCTTCATACTAATTATGAATCATAGGAAGTGCAGAAAGTGGCTTTTGCTGTCTTTTAACTATTGAGTTTTGGCTGTGCTGGGTCTTCGTTGCAGCATGGACTTTTCTCTAGTTGTGGAAAGTGGGGACTACTCTCTAGATGCAGCGTGTGCAGGCTTCTCATTGCAGTGGGTTCTCTTGTTGCCGAGCACAGGTTCTAGGCACACAGACTTCAGTAATTGTGGCCCATGATCTCAGTAGTTTCAGTTCCTGGGCTCTAGAGCACAGACTCAATAGTTGTAGGGCACAGGCTTTGTTGCTCCAAGGCATGTGGAATCTTCCTGGATCAGGAATCGAACCTGTGTCTCCTGCATTGGCAGGCAGATTCTTTACCACTGAGCCACCAGGGAAGCCCTCTCATTTATTTTCCCCTGTGGTTGCAGAAGTGTGCTCTTCACTCATTTTGATGGGGTACTCACATCTCCCTTAGTAACTCCTGGGCTCTCCGGTTATCCATGCTATCAGCACTCTATTTCCATTTTCTGGCAGAGTATTTTTCTAACTTCTACTTCTTGAATCTTCTTTGACAACTGAAATAAACCAGATTACGTTTTGTTCAAACCAATAGTAGTAAAGTGTGGGTGTTAAGTGTTGAAAGAATGTGTCAGCTTTTGTTTAGTTTTTTTCTATTCATCTTTGAGAAAGCTATCCTTTTTTTAAAAGGAAAAAAAATCCTTTTTGGCGGGCATAGGGGCGGGGTGGTATGTGTTCATTGCTTCCCTGGTAGCTCAGAGGTTAAAGTGTCTGCCTGCAATGTGGGAGACCTGGGTTCATTCCCTGGGTTGGGAAGATCCCCTGGAGAAGGCAATGGCACCCCACTCCAGTACTCTTGCCTGGAGAATCCCATGGACAGAGGAGCCTGGCTGGCTACAGTCCACAGGTCACAGAGTCGGACACGACTGAGTGACTTCACTTTCACTTTCATGTGTTCATTGTAGTTAACTTCAAAAATGGCACATTTCCCATCACTATTTCATCACGCAGATATAACTGCCATTGAAAACTGCATTAGTTTCATTAGTTGTGTGTTGTCTATGTGTATATCTATCTATCTATCTATGTATTGCCTGCAATGTGGGAGACCTGGGTTCATTCCCTGGGTTGGGAAGATCCCCTGGAGAAGGCAATGGCACCCCACTCCAGTACTCTTGCCTGGAGAATCCCATGGACAGAGGAGCCTGGCTGGCTACAGTCCACAGGTCACAGAGTCGGACACGACTGAGTGACTTCACTTTCACTTTCATGTGTTCATTGTAGTTAACTTCAAAAATGGCACATTTCCCATCACTATTTCATCACGCAGATATAACTGCCATTGAAAACTGCATTAGTTTCATTAGTTGTGTGTTGTCTATGTGTATATCTATCTATCTATCTATGTATACATCTATTTGGGCTTCCCTGGTAGCTCAGCTGGTAAAGAATCTGCCTGCAATGCAGGAGACCCTGGTTTGATTCCTGGGTCGGGAAGATCCCCTAGAGAAGGGAACGGCCACCCACTCCAGTATTCTGCAGAGTACTGGAGAATTCCAGTCCATGGAGTTGCAAAGCGTTGGACATGACTAAGTGACTTTCACTTCACTATACATCTACTTATTATTAAGCAAATTAATTTTATATGAAGTTATGTTTCCTGAATTTTCACTTATTATTTGTAAGATACCCAGTAGTTAAAAATCTTTGAAAAAAAGTTTTAAAACATGAATAGTTAAAAAAAATTTTTTTTGAAAATGGCTTTTGATGACCACATTATCAGGTAAACTAATAAATTCAACCACTTCAATTATGTTGAATGTTTTGACAATAATCATAAAACCTAAGCTTTTTGCCTTTATCAGTTTTTAAACCAAAAAACCTTGAGAAAATTTGTCTCTGATGATCTATTTCTCTAAGTGAGATTTACCTTAATTCACAGTGCCCAATTGCCCTTCGAAAGGGCACCTGACACTTCTACCCACAGAGGATGAATGTGCTGTTTTTCTTGCACTCTTGCCGATCTTTACTAAAAACAAACAAAAAAATAATAGCATTTTCTACTTTATCAGCACGAGCACAGGTTACATGATCCTGTTAAAAGGCTCTTCACTTATCACCAGACCCAAACTAGGAGATTTCCTCTCAGTTTTAACTGGTCTTTTGGTTTCCATAGTGATTCTATTATCTGCTGCTAAGCTGCTTCAGTCGCACAATCTGACTCTGTGCAACCCCATAGACGGGGTCCCACTGTGTCTGGGATTCTGCAGGCAAGAACACTGGAGTGGGTTGCCATTTCCTTCGCCAATGCATGAAAGTGAAAAGTGAAAGTGAAGTCGCTCAGTCGTGCCTGACTCTTCGCGACCCCATGGACTGCAGCCTACCAGGCTCCTCTGTCCATGGGATTTTCCAGGCAAGAGTACTGGAGTGGGGTGCCATTGCCTTCTCTGTTCTATTATCTACCCTAGTGCAAAGTTTAACCTAGCTTCTTCAGCTGTCCATGCATAAAATCCTTCTTTCCAGAATTATTCTAGGTTCTTGACTTCTGGAAAAGAAAGCTATTTCCTTTTGGGATCCAGTTCTTCATACTAGTTGACCTGAGGTCAAAGGACATTGAACTTACAACTGCTTCCTTATTATGAAGGTGGTGGCATTCAAACCCCAGATTCACAGAAAATTCTTTCATTCATGTTGTGTCCCTCATCCTCCATCTTACGTGTGGAACCTAAACTCTCATTGAACATGCTATGGGAACTGATTCCTTCAAGTAGCAATTCAGTTCGAGTTCCAGCTTTCCTGGATGTGTGATCTCGGGCATGTGCACAAGAAAAACATCAGAGATTAGCAAGTGCTAAATAGAGGGTTTAAATACAGTGACACAGTACAGATGGACATGACGGCTACTTTATAGAGTGTCAGTGGACATGCACAGGGCCTCTGAGCAGGTGATTAATAACCTGATAACTGAGTGAGAGAGTAAGCCCAGAGAGGGAGGTTTGGAGACAGTGAGTTGGGGATTAGGGAGAGGAGAGCAGGGAGAGAATTCCAGTGAGGGAAGGGTAAGTCTGTTCAAAAATTAGATGAAGTGAGATTTATACACGTAGAGTGCAACATAATTTCCAGTTGGGGTTGGAAGAGAGAGAGAAAGAGGCAAGAAGGGAAGGGGAGACCACGCATGAGAATTCCTGACTCCCGTGTGCCTGTGCTTCTGAGGGCCTGACCGGTCCTGTCAGTCTCACCTTTGTCCTTGCTGTCTCTTTTCTCCTGTGAAGGTTCTTCTCAGTTGCAACTACTACTTGACCCTGTTCAGTTTATAATAATAGAGCTGCTGATAGGTTTTATGTAAGCTCTCATTTAATTCTTAACAACAACCTGAGGAAGGTTGTTATCCTGATATGCTTTTTTATGGATGAGAAAACCAAGGCTCCGAGAGCCTATGTGACTCGAGAAAGGTGAACCATCTAGTAAGGAGCAGAGTCAAGCTTAAACCCAGGACGGTGTCACTTCAGGTCCACACTCCTCGCCACTGCACTACACTGCTCCTCGCTCAGGCTTCTCTTTAGTAGTTTTCACATCTGTAAGAATGTTCATTCCACTCAGGTCTTGATCCTCATTACCTAGCCATCTCTGTGATAGAACAGTCAGTTTCATCTGCTAGCCAGATAAGAGAATGTTTCTTACAGACACAGTCTCTCTTAGTTATGGAAAGCATCTCAATTTAGGAAAGGCTGGTGCAAAACCTAGGTTCTGACAATTTTTCTGTGAGCTTGGGAAAATTTTAGATTGAGCTTCATCTCATTATCTGAAAAATACTATTTCTCTAGAGAGTTTATTGAGAAATAAAAGACATACTTTAAAGAAAGTTCCTAGGATAGTATCTAACAAATGGTAGAATAAGTGGCTGCTTAAGAAACAAAAACAAACTCCCCATCTTATACATAGGAAAACAAATTGGGAAATGTCTTGCTGGGAGAACAGATGTTCTACTTTCTCTATCCAATTTCCACATTTCTAACATTCTACAATCCAGGCTCATTGGAACTGCTAAGGGTATCCTGTTATATTATGTCCTAACAATGTCCATTCAGGTTGAAAGTATTTTCCCCCCTACATTACAGAGAAAGATAATGTGTCACAGTGCCAGATTTGTAAAAGAGAGATGATATCTGTATCATAGGACTGTGAGGACAAAATGTAATAAGAGCTGGAAGTGTTTTAACAGACATGAAATATTTCATACATGCTCTAATTATGACACATTTCCATGAAACACCATAACTAAAAACTGATTAGAAATCTTATAATACATAATTGGGATTAAAAGGACTCTGGAAAATTAGAGAAGTGATTTGAAATAAGAATGTAACTCAAAAGAGATAAACAAGTACTTTAGGAAAAGGAAGTGACTTTTAAAAACTGTTTACTAAAAATGCAGTTAAAATGGAAGACTGTGTTTATTGTATTTTTAAAACCAACTGAAAAAAGATGTAGATACACTAAAAATGATGCTAAGAATTGAGTTTATGAAGACCAGGTTTATGCTGTGCTGCTGTGCTCAGATGCTCAGTTGTGTGACCCTATTGGACTAGAGCCCACCAGGCTCCTTTGTCTTTAGGCTTCTCTAGGCTAGAATACTGGAGTGGGTTGCCATTCCCTGGTCCAGGGTATCTTCCCAACCCAGAGATCGAACCCACATCTCTTGAGTCTCCTGCATTGGCAGGCAGGTTCTTTACCACTAGTGACGGCTGGGAAGGTTAAGTTCAATTCAGTGTAAAGAGTAAGTGACTCTCCCAGGTTGGGGGCAGGAATGCTAGGGATAGTGGGGTATGTGGTTGCTTTTTACATGGTGTGCTTCGTGAGTCCCTGCTGACTGAAAATATTCTCTACCAGGTGCCACAGTGTCTAAACTTACACCAAAAACCCCTGTCTTTGGGCTAAGGTTAAATATTGTTATAAAGGTCTACCTATTTAATTTCAGGTACTGGTTATTTCTTAAAAGAACCTCACTGGCATTAAAAGCAGGAAGAGTCAATTCAACAAAGAAGAGAAGCTCACAAACACTCTTTATACTTTTCTGAAAGATTCTTCTAAGAAGTCAGTTTCTGTAATACTGTGCGTTAACATGGGTAGTTCACCCTGAATTTGCAAAACTCACCATGTGTTTTGAGTCGATAAATTTCATAAAATGTTTATTAAAAATGTTTTCTTTTTTATAAATATTTACATGGAAACTTACTCAAACCTTTAAAATAACACAGAATATCACAAAAATGTTTAACAGAGACCAATAGTATTTTAAACATATTTCCTGAAAGAAACAATATCCCTTAGAAAAGATATAGGGTACTTACCTATCTAGATTTTAACAAAATATTCTTTACATAAATGGGTTATAATCTTTACCACAGAAACACCAAATCTGCACCTAATCAAGAGAGATAATTAAATAACCCAGCTCTCATTCACTTTCTCCATCAGAAGACATCCATTTAACAGTGTTTCTCTTTATATGCAACAGCACCCTCTGCTGGAGAAAGTATGCTTTCTAATACAAAATACTAG
Organism: Aepyceros melampus; assembly: GCA_006408695.1. Classification (NCBI taxonomy): domain Eukaryota; kingdom Metazoa; phylum Chordata; class Mammalia; order Artiodactyla; family Bovidae; genus Aepyceros; species Aepyceros melampus. The sequence continues at coordinate 66,486 of SJXQ01008944.1, read as the reverse complement.
CTTAAACCTATTTTGTACTGGAAGAACTCAGATTCTTTCCATTTCTTGCTTTGAAAAGTTAAAATAATTTTCAAGGTCTTAAAGATGTGCGAGCCTTATCAAGTATATCCTTTCTGATTTTGGGGTAAGTTGGATGTGCTTCAAGAACCTGCAAGCACAAACAAAATAAAACAAAAATTTAACTTATAATTTGTTATCAAGAACTGGGGAGCCACAAAACTTACTAGCAATGCCATTACTGTTGAGATTACATTATAATAATATTGCAAATACAACAACACTTTTTAAAGGTGACATCTGAGATGTGACTTACTTTTATTGACAGTAATTAGGTGAAAATGGTAAAAATGTACCACTATATGTGGAAAATACAACAAATATAATTATTTCCTTAAATAGATCAGTTATACAAAACAATTATGATCAATGATTTAAGATACTTTTTAAAATTTAGCTATTTATGCATGATATTTAACAAATCTTTAGAGATATTTTTACCCAGGAGTACACATCAGATTTACCTGGAATGATTTTGAAACATACAAATTTCCAGGCTACTGAGTTGAAGAGTAGGGTGATAGTCATAAAGAAAGAAAAATCAAAACTCCACAAATTACTCTAATATATAACCTTAACCTTAATGTGAAATGTTGTCTTACATAGAGACTCAGTAATCAATAGCAATCACTGGAGTCAAGTATTCACTATAATGATGCTGACACAGTTATCTGGGGTAAGGTACATTACATAATTCTCTGCTAAGGTGCTTTTCTTGGAGCTCCCAACAATATTTAGTACAATGCCTTGTATGAATATCAATGGGACAATGTATATATAAAGAAACTGCAAATTCTAAAACTGCAACTCAGAAATTTGCCATTTAGCAAGGGATCATTTAGTCAGAAATCAGTCGCTCAATCATGTCTGCTGCTTTGCAACCCCATGGACTATAGCCTGCCAGGTTCCTCTGTCCATAGAATTGTTCAAGCAATAAAATTGGAGTGGGTGATCATTCCCTTCTCCAGCGGATCTTCCCAACTCAGGGATCGAACTCCGGTCTCCTGCGTTGCAGGTAGAGTCTTTACTGTCTAAGCCATCAGGGAAGTCCAGAAATCTATTACAGAAGTGTAACTGAATGACTTTTAAATGACAAAAATATCTCTCATTTATAAATCTGAATCCTCTAATAACCAGACTTGGACACAAACATAAGAACTTCTATTCAGAACAATGACCTGGAAAATCTATAATAATCTTCAGATATTTTCTGACTTAAAGATTAAATGCTTCTTGTCTAGCCTCCTCCTTTAAATTGGCAAACCTTATTTGAGTCCTAGTTAAAAACATGTTTTTGATTTAAGTAAACTTTATTTTCTAAACTTTGAAAACCAGTAATTTCTTCCAGATGTATCCGACGAGGCACTGAACCAAAACAGTACATCCTCTATCTCTATTCATGTACAACTTGATATTAAACAAAAGTAGGAAATAGCACGTCTGAAAAATTTCAATAAGTATAAATTTAAGTGTTACCTGGTGACATACGTCAATTGCATCCACATATCTTTTTGCTTTTAGTAATTAAATGCCAGTTTGTATCCTGTAAAGACAAAACCCCCAACAACGACATAGTATTATTTATTTATAGAGCACATCGTTAGTATTACCTTTCTTGGCTTCCTCCTTTGTTTGTTTATGCTAATATTAGAGAACTCTTAGTGGAGGGTGATGACTGTACCATGATCGAAACAAGGTAACAGAAGGTGGAGTGATACAAAAGGAGAACAGGTACCAAAGAAAACGGAGTTGGAACAAGGGACCACCGCTGGGCTAGAAGGTGGCCGGCCATCCCACAAATAGGGTTTTGCAACTTACAGAAAAGTCTCATTTGTTTCAGATTACAGTAAAAACTGATCACAGAGCAGTAATAGCTGATAACACAGCTATTCCTTTACACAGTACTGATGTACTTAACACATCAGGCAAACTGGTTCTTGAGGTTTACATTCTGTTAGGAAAGAACGTACGTTATTGAATTGTGGAAGTATGTGAATGATTTCAAAACTGAGATAAATGCCATGAAATAAAGGCACAGGCCAAGAGCACTGAAATAAGAAATCTGGGGCGGGTGTCAGGCAATGTGTGAAACCTGAGGGAAGAGGCATACTGTAGGCCAAGCGGGTGGGAAGAAAGAATTCTGTTCGGCAAAGAGAACTGCCCCTGGAAAGGCCAGTGGTAGAGGGAGACGCAGCAGCCAGATGGAGCTGGAGTGCAGGGGGAGCAGAGGGCAGCGCAGCAGCGGGGTGACTCAGAGGCAGAGTGTTAGTCATTCGACGGCCACGTCAGCCACATGTGATGGTGAGATGGCACAGTGCGAGGACTGTTGTATATTTTTGGCTGTACTGGGTCTTACTGTGCACGTGCTTTCTCTAGTAAGTGCATGAGTGGGCTTTCTCTAGGTGTGATGAGCAGGAGCTACTCTTTAGGTGCGGTGAGTGGGCTTCTCCCTGCGCTGGCTTCTCTTGTCGTGGGGTGCAGGTTCTAGGTGGCGCGGGCTCAGAAGCTGTGGCGCGCGGCCCAAGAGCACGTGGACTGTCCCAGCCCAGAGGCTGAGCCTGCGGCCCCCGCACTGGCAGGCAGGTTCTTAAACAGCTGGACCACCGGGGAAGTCCAAATACTGACATTTTTGAAGAAAGTTTTAATACATTCTTAAATAACTGTCGTTCTATAATAAGAATGCCAATTTCATCTCCTTAGTTTCTTTAGTAGTAAGCAAACTAAGGAGATGAAAAAGTAGATTCAATGAATAAGATATAACACAATGTAAAATAATATGTAATATATTTTGCTTTACCACTTAAAAATATGAAAAGGAAATCTGAATGCTGCTCTTGGACTTTAATCAAAGGACCCTTGAAGAAAATTTTTAGAATTTCAAAACAATGTTTTAAAAGAATTATTGGTTTATGCAATCATGGTAGCAAGAAGGAAGGAATAGAAATTATCTAAAATTCATAGTATTCAACTCACACACACAAACACACAATTAGAAATGTCCAAGATGCAAACAGTATCAGAGAGGTAAACTTGATATCATTAGAAAGGAATTATAAAACAGAATAATAGTTTGTGACCTTTAAAAAGGAAAACAACTTAAAGATGTCATGCCAAATATGGAAACTAGAACCAAAAAAACCTGGACATAACTTGTGGTTTCCAGCTTCCTTACTAGCTTTGAGACCTTAGGCAAGTCACCGTTAGCTGTCAATTTCAAGTTTCTGCATCCAAAAATGGGGAAGATAATCCTGCTATCTCTTAATGTAAATTTAAAGATCAAATGAAACACTTGTGAAATGCTTTAAAAAATTTCAGAGTACCACACAAATACTAATTTTTTTTTAAACTGTGTAAACACTAAATTAGAAGCACAAAGTTGTCATATTGAAACAAACTTGATCATTTCCTTCAAAAGAAAACTTTAGAGAGGAAATGAAGAGCTACTCATGGCAAAGAACATGGGTACCGCAGTCTCATTACACCTGTCAGGCTTTAAGAATTCAACTCTTTGTGTAATCAGGGGGAAAAAAAAAATGGGAGAAAGCCTGAGCTCGTGAAAGCAAAAAACAAAAATATAGTGAACAGCCCAGTGCCTGTCACATAACCTGGGAACGACTGTGAAGAGAGGAACACGACTGTGTTCTCACAGTGGGTCTCAGCTCCTGGTGTCTTTCACAGTGACAGTGCTCAAGCTTGAATTCTATGAAAAGAACACAACTATGACTTTTAGGATTTCCTGACAAATGAAAAAAATGCATCATGAACTTGGCCAGAAAAGCTGGGAGTATTGGATGCAATGACAATCTTAAAAAAAAAGAAACTGTAAGAATTAATTGAGAGCCTCAGAGAAATGTCTTTACAGAGAAATGTCTTTAAAGAGGTCAGAGGAGCTGACAAAATCACCTATAAAGTTCAAAGAGAACACAACGAAAGAACGAGTGACCTAGAATCTGTTTGCTGGTCTTTGAAGGAACAGAATATTTAAATAACTAAACTTTTAATTGCATTCCTTCTGGGGAATAAAGCATCGGAATTACATATATTTTAAAGATTTTAAGGAATTTTGATATTACAAGCTGATTTTTTTTGTAACATGAACAAAACCCAAGGAGGAAAAATACTATCTAAAAATTAGTTTCTGTGTTCTGAGCAAGTCTAGTAAAGTAAAAGATCTAAGAAAAAGTAGGGGAAGTCCTGAACTGACAGCAGTAAGTTTAAATATGACCTATCTGACTATAGATCAAATCTGAGTCATTACCGTGACATCGACGCTAAAAAGACAGATGTCATCATGAGTTGAATTATCAACTACTCAATGCCTCATTAAAAAAAAGGTTCATTATACATAAAATTCGTTCTTAAATCACACTTGATTTTTTCATTTCTAGTAAAACAGATCAGGAGGGACATGGACAAATATGGCCTTTTCCAAACTTATTTGGCCATGAAATCTAATCTATTTCTGCATTATTGACTATGCCAAAGCCTTTGACTGTGTGGATCACCATAAACTGTGGAAAATTCTGAAAGAGATGGCAATACCAGACCACCTGACCTGCCTCTTGAGAAATCTGTATGCAGGTCATTCACATGCTAGTAAAGTAATTGTTAAAATTCTCCAAGCCAGGCTTCAGCAATATGTGAACCATGAACCTCCAGATGTTCACGGTGCTTTTAGAAAAGCCAGAAGAACCAGAGGTCAAATAGCCAACATCCACTGGATCATCAAAAAAGCAAGAGAGTTCCAGAAAAACGTCTATTTCTGCTTTATTGACTATGCCAAAGCCTTTGACTACGTGAATCACAATTAACTGTGGACAATTCTGAGAGAGATGGGAATATCAGACCACCTGACCTGCCTCTTGAGAAACCTATATATAGGTCAGGAAGCAACAGTTAGAACTTGACTTGGAACAACAGACTGGTTCCAAATAGGAAAAGGAGTATGTCAAGGCTGTATATTGTCACCCTGCTTATTTAACTTATATGTGGAGTACATCATGAGAAATGCTGGGCTGGAAGAAACACAAGCTGGAATCAAGATTGCCGGGAGAAATATCAATAACCTCAGATATGCAGATTATACCACCCTTATGGCAGAAAGTGAAGAGGGAACTAAAAAGCCTCTTGATGTGCCAGGAGCCAGGATAAGGAATCCCATCCATGGCAAATATCATGAGGAAGGAAACCCAACAAGACGCAAAGGCGTGATCTGGCTTCAGGAGTTCCCCCTAAGTTTTCCTGAAAATCTACCCCTGAAAACCAGAGTCAGCCTGATTTTATTGTACTGTGCTTTCCACTCTTCTGACATAACAGGAGTGTAGTTCAGTTCAGTTCAGTCACTCAGTCGTGTCTGNCTTTGCCAACTAAGGTCCGTCTAGTCAAGGCTATGGTTTTTCCTGTGGTCATGTATGGATGTGAGAGTTGGACTGTGAAGAAGGCTGAGCACTGAAGAATTGATGCTTTTGAACTGTGGCGTTGAAGACTCTTGAGAGTCCCTTGGACTGCAAGGAGATCCAACCAGTCCATTCTGAAGGTGATCGGCCCTGGGATTTCTTTGGAAGGAATGATGCTAAAGCTGAAGCTCCAGTACTTTGGCCACCTCATGGGAAGAGTTGACTCACTGGAAAAGACTCTGATGCTGGGAGGGATTGGGGGCAGGAGGAGAAAAGGACAACAGAGGATGAGATGGCTGGATGGCATCACTGACTCAATGGGCGTGAGTCTGAATGAACTCCGGGAGTTGATGATGTACAGGGAGGCCTGGCGTGCTGCGATTCATGGGGTCGCAAAGAGTCGGACACGACTGAGCAACTGAACTGAATCTCTTCACAGTCAACTCTCTTTTTTAAAGAAATAATTATCACTATCTCACCCAGTATTCCAAAGCAAGTTTGGGAAATACTATTTGAGAGTTTCCAGGAGACAGCAAGGAGGGCAACAGATTTGAAAGCAAGTCTTGGGAAGAATGAAGAAGCGCCTGAGCACAGTCTGGAGAGAAACTGAGGAGAGACGTGCCGGAGTTTGCAGTTCGAGGGCCATTATGTGTAAGCGGGGAAGAACTCTGCGGGTTGCTCCAGAGAACAGACAGGGCAGTGGCAATGAAGCTGATTTCAGCTCAACACAAAGAGAAGCCTGGGGGTGAGCTCCCTCACAACGTGGCTGTCAGTGGTGACTGAGAATATTCCAGGTACCGCCCATCTGTTAGAGATCTTGGCGACTAGCCTTCCTCAAACCAATAGTCTACCACTGGGACTAGATGATGTTTCCAGATGCTCAGGGCAAAAAAAATGTTCCATAGTCAACTTATCGTGGGAAACATGTTCTCTACATGATATCTACCACAATGCATATTAGGGCTTAGAGTCTTTGAGAAGTTATGGAGTAAGGCAACCAGCAGAACTTGATTTAATGCAATGTTTTTCTCACTTCTTTCACAACGAACACTTTCTCCCACAGTATTACATTTTTCAATTAGAGGGTGAAGGGAGAAAAAGGGGTAGAATTAGACTAGATGTCCTCTAAGGCAACTGAGGTCGAGTATGAATCTCAGCAAACTACACCTAATAAATTAGTAGCTAATAATCTATTAGGAATGTAAAATTTATTTCTCAGGAATGACAAAGGATGTTGGCTGTTAATGTATATTTTGTCCTTAACAGAAAATCAAATTCATTTAAATGAAGGTTTACACATAAAACCCACGTTTCCGGTGAAAACCTACTGTTCAAATGTTAAACTCACCTACTGATGGGTTTGTCTGGTTGCCATGTTTCCATGCCATCTCATAGTTTAAGGCAGCATCCATATATGCTTGCTCTTTTTCCATAATGTAGCCCATATATTCATAAGCTTTGCAGCATGACTAAAAATAAATACAAGATGTATCAATAGATTAAGCTTGATATCACTAAGATTTTATGGAGAGCTTATGACTAGAGGTCAATCATATTAACTTATTTAAATAGCCCATAAAAGTCATTTTCAGTCTTGGCTATGCAATCACATCATGTATGGGACTTAAAAAGATTCTGATGCCAAGCCCCTATCCCAAACCTACAGAATCAGGATTTTTGGGTGAGAGGGAAGGACATGTTTTATACATATACTTAACATTTTTTATTACAAATAATTTTAACAGATATAGAAATAACAGTATAGTGGACCCCATGAATCCATTTCTTTAACAATTAATGCCTAATACTGTCTCACTTCTACCCCATATTTGTTCCTCTGTATTGTCATATAAAAAATCCTCAGATACTATATCATTGCATTCATGAATATTTTAGTATATCTCTTTAAAATACTTTCTTTAATCATAACCACAAATTATCATACCTAAAATGTAACAACTCCTTGACATTACCAAATATATAGTCACTAATCAAATTTCAAACAGCCTTAACATAATTTTTTGTTTGCTTGTCGGGATGAGGATCTAAATAAGGCCCACACACTGTGACTGATTTGAAATGTCCCTAAGCTTCCTTTTGATCTGGAGGTTCCCTCTCTCTTTCTCCTTGCAATTAAATGTAGGAAAAATATGAATGTTTATCCTAGAGTTTCTCAGAGCCCAGATTTAGTTGAGTGCATCCTTGTGATAGTTATATAATACATTCCTATGTCATTGATATTTCCTGGAAATTGTATTAGATATAGAGGTTTGGATCTGATTTTGATTGAGGGAAAGAGATGAAGCTACTTACTTCATAGATCGCTGCTCTGCCAAGCCACACTGCTCCTCAGGAAAAAGCAAAAATGCACAGTGCTGTATACATGTTTTTAGGTCTCTTATAATTGCTATTTTTTCCCCAGAATGTTAATTTAAAAAATTTGAAAAACAGAAAAGTAGGTATATTAAAACTCATGTTTGTTATTTTTATGTTATATATTATTTTTCTATTTACTGTAATTTTACTTTCCTTTAATTCAAGAAGATACACCACTAATGTTTTCATGAAAACCATTAAAAAATATAAACATGGGATCAGGGTACATACACATTTACCCTTTTGCTTAAGGCTTCAATATAGCTCAGCACAAAACTATAAGATCCTGTTTCACATTTTGATACTTTAATTTAAAAATTGCATTAAATATCATTCATCTTGATTACTGTGATGTGCTGAGTGTTTATGTCCCCCTAAATTTATATGCTGAAATCCTAACATCCAATGTGATGGTATTAGAAGGGAGGCTTTGGAGAGGGTCATTTGGGTGGAGCCCTCCTGAATGGAATTAGTGCCCTTATAAAAGGGAGCCCAGAGAGCTCTCCTACTTTTTGTTCTGCCCTGTGAGGACACAATGAGAACTTAGCAGTCTGCAACAGGGAAGTGGGCCATCACCAGAACCCAATCATGCTGGCACCCTGATCGGAGACTCCAGCATCTATTAACAAAACTGTGAGAATAAACTTCTGTTGTTTAAAAGCCACCCAGTCTCTGATACTTTGTTATAGCAGGATCACTTAATTACATTAAGTGTCCCTTTAAAGTTTGGACCCCGAGTGTTTCCCTTGTCTCACCCCCAGTCTGACTGTCAGTGTGTTCTTCATTCAGGAGGCGCATAATGTCTTGTGATGATATACCCATTAATTAATTCATAATCATTGGAAAATAGCAAACTTCTATCATTCTTTCCTTATTTCTTCATTAGCGGGACAACATCTATAATGAGAGACATCTCCTTTTCCATCATTTCATTCCCAGCAGTACTATTCACACAGAAAAGGCAGGAGAGAGACTTCTTTCCCTTTACTTGTCAGCTTTAGAAATAAGAGTTTATTAGCATATTTCAGTGGTGACCAATTAGGTCTTTTTTTCTTTTTTGTATCTTTGTAAACTCATGGATTGAAATATATTTGGTGTGTTATTCAATGCAGTCATTATTGATGCCTGAAGTGTCTCAACTTCGGCTAGTGGGCGTGTCCTCAAGTTGGCTCTGGAGTCCCTGACATGACTCCAATCATCTCTGATAGCTTCCTTGCCATCTGGTATGACAGGATGGTCTAACTGCATCTTGTACATTTCCTGCCCCAGATCTGGATGCTCTCCACTTTTAAAGTATATAATTCAAAGTTTCTAAGCTCCAGTTCCTGAATCTCATGCTTCCCGTATGAACATGCCTAAATAACCATCAAGTTTAACCTCCAAACCAGCCATCATGTTCAACCATGCAATATACTGCTGTCTGAGTTCTGGCAAATTGAAATTCTGTATCAAAACCCTAATTCCCATGAAATCTTACTTACAGAGGTCAGTTATTTGGCACTTTAGGTTTTTAAAATTCTATTAATAAGTATTGTGTTTTCTTAAGGCCAATGTAACTTAAATCACATGTACAAACCATAAGTTGATAAATGTCTTAATACTTTCGGTTTTTCAAGTCCCTAAAATAGTAACTTAACAGTATTAGGTGATCATGACTTCTCTTTAAAAAACAAATGATCCGTTTTGAATTCTAATTGGCTCAAAGAGAATAAAACATAGATTTACTGTGATTAAGATTTTGAAGTAACTGATAAGAATCCATAAAGATAAAATACCCTTAAGTTTCTAAGTTGAGTACAATTATTTCTCAGTAAATAGGAACATTCTTAACTTTAAAAGGTCATAAAAAGACATCCTTTTGGGGGCTATTAAACACCAAAATGCACTGTTAGTAAAGAGCCTTAAATTCTAAGGACTTCAAGATTTTTAATTTTATACCTCATGATAAGGACATTTATTAAACAAATCAAATGCTGAAAAGACTTCCCCCCATAAAATATATTATGCAGAGTGTATTCTAATAATGTGAAAACATGCAGCTGCAGTAAATTCATCAGGAGTATTTAATAGGAGGGACAGACGTCCGCAATTAATGTTCTTCTGCAATTTTCATTAGTTCTAGAATGAGATGGATAATCACAGGCAAATGCTTGACATTCCAAAACACTTTTGGTAAGTAGGGCAAACCACAGCTGAAACTTGAAACTGCATACATCTTTATTTTCAAGGGCAAATAGCTTTTTTATTATTAATGTTTATATCCGGATTGTGGTAGACATAAACATTTAATATTCCAAAAACACAGAAAAATCCCTAGAAATGGACCAATGCTCTCTAAAGCCTATTATAGAATGTTTATACAACCAAGGCTAACAATCATTCTTTCCTCCTCAGTTTCCTCCCCCGTGGGCTTCCCTGGTAGCTCAGCTGGTAAAAAATTTGCCTGCAATGCAGGAGACTCCGGTTTGATTCCTGGTTCGGGAAGATCCCCTGTAGAAGGGATAAGCTACCCACTCTAGTATTCTTGGGCTTCCCTGGTGTCTCAGACGGTAAAGAATCCACCTACAATGCAGGAGACCTGGGTTCAATCCCTGGGTTGGGAAAATCCCCTGGAGGAGGGCATGGTAACCCACTCCAGTATTCTTGCCTGGAAATCCCCATGGACAGAGGAGCCTGGAGGGCTACAGACCACAGGATCTCAAACAGTTGAACACACTAAGCACAGCACCTACCCTGTTATGCCGCAGGCACCGTTTTATCAGTTCCTCGGCCATGTCGTATTTTGCTGACTGAATATAAATATCAGCAAGCAGCAGCCAACTCCTCTCAAAGTCCTCAGCATCAATAGGATTCCAGTTCATTTTCGCAATCCGCTTCAGCTGATTTCGGGCCCGGGGAGTTTGTTTCAAGATCATATGAGCTGTTGCCATTCCCAAAAGTGCTGGAACATGATCCTTCTGTAATAAAACAGACATTAGACCCCCAGATACAAACATAAAATGTCTCATGTTTCAAAGAGAAACACATGGAAAGTAGCAAGTACCACATAATATACAGACTGGCCTGTGGATTCTGTCTCTGGCTTCACTTAAATACTGTGATATGGTCATTATTCAGCACATCAACTAACCTCAAGCTACCAGGAAGAACCATCTGGTCAAGGGAATTCAGTAAGAAGGCAAGTGCCATAACCACACAATTCTAGGCAATAAGGACAACTTGATCTTTAATGGGATTGACTGTTTTGGTTTTGTACAGAAATAGAAAAAAATAAAATTCTATCTCAATGTAGTCCTAATTGTATATTTATCATTCTGGTTCCTTAGTTATTTCACCTGTAAATCAGAAAACCAACAGAATGATATATCTACAAATGATATTCCTTATCTAGACTGACTTCTATTGTTCCTTTCCCTATCCCTTTTCATTTTATTCAAAGGCCTTTTCTTCCAATAAAGTGTGACCAGTGAAATGTTATTAAGGCATGCAATGAATTAATCACTTGGAAATTATATGAAATAAACTCATGCCTTAAAAGATGCCTTTAGATTTGGACTCTGCAGATCCTTAATAGTGACTATAAGAGAGATGTTATCTTTTTAAAGACAGAGTTCAAAGTTAGAAAATGTCACTCTGTGAAATCAACAAGCTAATAAAAACTGGTATACAATGGAGAGGGGTTTCCCTAGCAGCTCAGCTGGTAAAGAATCTGCCTGCAGTGCAGGAGACCCAGGTTCAATCCCTGGGTTGGGAAGATCACCTGCAGAAGGAAATGGCAACCCACTCCAGTGCTCTTGTCTGGAGAATCCCAGCACTAGCCATCTATTCAGAAAATTAACATACCAAAGCAACAATGAGTATGTACCCAATAAAGCTAAAGTGCTTCTTAAATTTCAGCAGAGGGATTATGATGATTTTTTTTGTATGTGTATGCACAAATTTGCCAGTTCTTTTTTTTTTCTTTAACTTTTAAAAAAATTTCATTATTATTATTAAACCCAGAAACACTTTGTATTGGGTAGAGCCGACTAACAATGTTGTGATAGTTTTAGGTGAACAGTGAAGGGACTTAGCCATACATATACATGGACCCATAGCTCAGCTGCTAAAGAATCCACCTGTAATGCAGGAGACACCAGTTTAATTCCTGGGTCAGGAAGATCTCCTGGAGAAGGGATCTACCCACTCCAGTATTCTTGGGTTTTCTTGGTGGCTCTGATGGTAAAGATTCTGCCTCTAATGTGGGAGACCTGAGTTTGATCCCTGAGTTGGGAAGCTCCCCTGGAGGAAGGTATGGCAACCTACTCCAATATTCTGGCCTGGAAAATCCCCATGGACAGAGAAGCCTGGTGGGCTTCAGTCCATGGGGCTGCAAAGAGTCGGACACAACTGAGTGATTAAGTACATTTTTCCCCAAACCCCCTTCCCATCCAGGCTGGCACATAACATTGAGCAGAGTTCCATGTGCTATACAATATGCTTTTGTTGGTTTTCCATTTTAAATATAGCAGAGTGCACATGACCTTCCCAAAGTCCTTAACTATCACTTCCGCCTCCTGCAACCATGAGTTCACTTCTCATCTGTGAGTCTCTGTTTGGTAAGTAAGATCATTTGTATCATTACTTTTTAGAGTCCAGAGATAACAGATGTCACATGATGTTTCTTCTTTTCTGTCTGATTTACTTTACTCAGTGCAACACACTCTAGGTGCATCATGTTGTTGTAAGCAGCCTTATTTCATTCTTTTTAATGGCTGAGTAATATTCCATTGCCTATATGTACCACATCTTTATCTGTTCTTCTCTTGATGGATATTTAGGTTGTCTCCATGTCCTGCCTATTGTAAACAGTGCTGCAGAGAACACTGGGGTGCATGTATCTTTTGGGGCCATGTTTTTCTCTAGATATATGCTCAGGAATAGGATTGCAGGGTCATATAGTAGCTGTTTTTAGTCTTTTAAGGAACCTCCAACTGTTCTCCATAGTGGGTGTACCAATTTACATTCCCACCAACAATGCGGAGGGTTCCCTTCTCTCCACACGCTCTCCAGCATTTGTGAATTTTTTGGTGATACCCATTCTGACCAGTGTGAGGTGATATCTCATTGTAGTTTTGATTTGCATTTCTCTAATAACTAACAATGTTGAACATCTGAACATCTTTTTGTGCCTATCGGCCAACTGTATATACTCTTTAGAGAAATGTTTATTCAAGTCTTTGGTCCATTTTTTGAGTGGGTTGTTTGCTTTGATGCTATTAAGTGCCATAAGCTGTTTATAAATTTTGGAGACTAATCCATCAGTCACATCATTTGCAAATTTTTTCTCCCAATCTGTGGGCTGTCTTTTCATTTTCTTTATTGTTTCCTTTGTTATGCAAAAGCTTTCAAGTTTAAGTAGGTCCCACTTATTTTTTCTTTTACTTCCATTATTCTGGGGGATGGACTGAAAAAGATATTGCTGTGATTTATGTCAGAGTATTCTGCCTATGTTTTCCTCTAATAGATTTAAAAATGTCCAGTCCAACATTTAGGCCTTTAATCCATTTTGACTTATTTTTGTGTATGGAGTTAAGGAATAATGTGATTTCATTTTTTTTTACATGTGGCTGTCCAGTTTTCCTAGCATCGTTTGTGGAAAAGACTGTCTTTCCGACATTGTGTAGTTTTGCCTCCTTTGTTACAGATTAATTAACTACAGGTGCATAGGCTTATTTCTGTTTTTTTGGTATGCTGTTCCATTGATCTATACTTCTATTTTTGTGCCAGTACCATACTGTTTTGATGACTGTAGCTTTGTATTATAGTCTGAAGTCAGGATGCCTGATTCCTCTAGCTGTTATGCTTTCTCAAGATTGCTTTGAATATTTGGGGTCTTTTGTGTCTCTATACAAATTTTGAGACTTTTTTTTTCCTATTTCTGTGAAAAATAGCATTGGTAATTTGATGGGGTTTGCATTGACTCTGTTGATTTCCTTGGGTAGCATAGTCATTTTGACAATATTGATTCTTCCAATCATGAACATGGTATATCTTTCCATCGTTTATGTCTTTTTTGATTTATTTCATCAGGTTCTAGTTTTTGGAGTACAGGTCTTTTGTCTCCTTCATCATCATCAGTTCAGTCGCTCAGTTGTATCCGACTCTTTGCGACCCCATGAACTGCAGCATGACAGGCCTCCCTGTCTATCACCAACTGCCTGAGTCTACCCAAACCCATGTCCATTGAGTTGGTGATGCCATCCAACCATCTCATCCTTTGTCTCCTTAGGTAGGCTTATTTCTAGATATTTTATTCTTTTTGATGTAATGGTAAATGGAATTGCTTCTTGAATTTCTCTTTTTGCTCTTTCATTGTTAGTGTATGGAAATGCAACAGATTTCTGTGTATTAATTTTGTAACCTGCAACTTTACCAAATTCATTGATGAGTTCTAGTTGTTTTCTAGCAGCATCTTTAGGGTCTTCTATGTATAGTATCATGTCATCTGCAAACAGTGACAGTTTAACTTCTTCTTTTCCAATCTGGATTACCTTTACTTCTTTTTCTTCTCTGATTGCTGTGGTTAGAACTTCCAAAACTATGTTGAATAAAAATGGTGAGAGTGATGCAGCTCAATACCAGAAAAATGAATCAACCCAATCAAAAAATGGGCCGAAGAACTAAACAGACATTTCTCCGAACAAGACATACAGATGGCTAATAAACACATGAAAAGATGGTCAGCATTACTCATTAAGATAAATGCAAATCAAAGCCACAATGAGGCATCATCTCATGCCAGTCAGAATGACTGCCATCAAAAAACCTACAAACAATAAATAATGGAGAGGGTGTGGAGAAAAGGGAACCCTCTTACACTGTTGGTGAGAATGCAAGCTGGTACGGGCTTCCCTGATAGCTCAGTTGGTAAAGAATCTACCTGCAATGCAGGAGACCCCGGGACGATTCCTGGGTCAGGAAGATCCACTGGAGAAGGGATAGGCTACCCACTCTAGTATTCTTGGGCTTCCCTTGTGGCTCAGCTGGTAAAGAATCTGCCTGCAATGTGGGAGACTTGAGTTGATCCCTGGGTTGGGAAGATCCCCTGAAGAAAGGAAAGGTTACCCCTCCATTATTCTGGCCTGGAGAATTCCATGCACTGTACAGTCCATGGGGTCACAGAGTTGGACATAACTGAGCAACTTTCACTTCACTTTTCATAGCCACTATGGAGAAGAGTGTAGAGATTCCTTAAAAAAACTGGAAATAGAACTGCCATACAACCCAGCAATCCCACTGCTGGGCATACACATGAGGAAACCAAAACTGAAAGAGACACACGTAACCCAATGTTCATTGCAGCACTGTTTACAATAGCTAAGACATGAAAGCAACCTAGACATCCATCGGTAGACGAATGGATAAGGAAGTTGTGGTACATATACACAATGGAGTATTACTCAGCTATAAAAAAGAATGCATTTGAGTCAGTTCCAGTGAGGTGGATGAAACTGGACCCATTATACAGAGTGAAGTAGGTGAGAAAGAGAAACATCAATACAGTATATTAAACACATATATATGGAATTTAGAAAGATGGTAATGATTCTATACGCAAGACAGCAAAAGAGAGATGTAAAGAACAGACTTTTGGACTATGTGGGAGAAGGCAAGGGTGGGATAATTTGAGAGAACAGCACTAAGACATGTATATTACCGTATGTAAAATAGATGACCAGTGCAAGTTAGATGCATGAAACTCAAAGTCAGTGCTCTGGGACAACCCAGAGGGATGAGGTGGGAGGGGAGTTCAGGATCAGGGGGACACATGTGCACCCGTGGCTGATTCATGCTGATGTATGGCAAAAAAATCACAATATTGTAAAGTAATTATCCTCTAATTAGAATAAATTAATTTTTTTAAAAAGTGGTGAGAGGGGACATCCATGTCTTGTCCTGATCTTAGGAATGTTTTCAGCTTTTCATCACTGAATATGATCCTGGCTGTAGGTTTGTCATATATGGCCTTCTTAATGTTGAAATATGTACCCTCTATGCCCACTTTATGGAGAGTATTTTTTATCATAAATGGGTGCTGAACTTTTCAAAAGGCTTTTCTGCATCTATTGAGATGATCATATGGTTTTTATTCTTCAATTTGATGATATAGTGTACCACACTGATTGACTTGCAGATGTTGAAAAATCCTTGCCTCCCTGGGATGAATCCTACTTATCACGGTGTATGATCTTTTAATGTGTTGTTGGATATGGACTGCTAGTATTTTGTTGAGAATTTCTACATCTATGTTCATCAGTGATACTGGCCTGTAATTTTCTTTTATTGTGGTATCTTTGGTTTTGCTAACAGGGTGATGGTGGCTTCATAAAAGGAGTTGGGAAGTTTTCCTTCCTCCAAGATTTTTGGAACAGTTCAGAAGCATAGGTGTTAACTCTTCTCTAAATTCACCTGTGAAGCTGTCAGGTCCTGGATTTTTGTTTATTGGGAGGTTTTTAATCACAGTGTCAATTTCAGGGCTGGTGATTGGTCTGTTCACATTTTCTATTTCTTCCTGGTTCAGTCTAGGGAGACTACCTTTCTAAGAATTTGTCCATTTCTTCCAGGTTGTCCATTTTGTTGGCATACAGTTGTTCACAGTAGTCTCTTATGATTCTTGGTGTTTCTGTGGAGTCAATTGTAGCTTCTCCTTTTTCATTTCTAATTTTACTGATTTGAGTCCTCTTCCTATTTTTCTTGATGAGTCTGGCTAAAGGTTTATCAATCTTGTTTATCTTTCCGAAGAACCAGCTTTTAGTTTAATTGAATTTTGCAATTGTTTTTTGTTTTTCTATTTCATTTATTTCTGCTCTCATCTTTATGATTTTCTTCCTTTTACTAACTTTAGGTTTTGTTTGTTCTTCTTTCCCTAGTTGTTTTAGGTGAAAAGTTAGGTTGTTTGAGATTTTTCTTGTTTGAGGTAAGACTGTATTGCTATAAATTTCCCTCTTACAACTGCTTTGCTGCATCCCTTAAGTTTTGGACCACTGTCCTTTCATTTTCACTTGTCTCCAGTTTTTTTTTTTTTATTTCCTCTTTGATTTCTTCAGTGATCTAGTGGTTGTTTAAAGCATATTGTTTATCCACCACCTCTTTGTGTTTCTTAGAGTTTTTTTTTCTTGTAGTTTATTTCTAAGCTCATAACATTGTGATCAGAAAAGATGCTTGATATGATTTTGATTTTCTTAAATTTACCAAGGCTTGCGTTATAGCCCAACATGAGCTCAATCCTGGAGAATGTTCTGCATGCACTTGAGAAAAATGTGTAAACTGCTACTTTTGGATAGAATGCTCTATAAATATCAATTAAGTCCAACTTGTGAAAAGTATCATTTTAAGGCCTGTGTTTCCTTACTGATATTCTGTTTGGATGATCTGTCCATTGATGAAAGTGGGGTATTAAAGTCTCCCACTATTATTGTGTTACTGTCAATTTCTCCCTGTATGTGTTGGTATTCGCCTTACATATTGAGGTGCTCCTATGTTGGGATAACCTTATGGGTTTTTCCTTGGATGTTATTTGTCTTTTCTCACTTGTTGCTTTTAATAATTTATCTTTGTCTTTAATTTTTGTCACTTTGATTATCATGTGCCTTGGTGTCTTTGTTCCTTCTTGGGTTTATTCTGCCTTGGACTCTCTGTTCTTCCTGGACATGGTTGACTCCAAAGTACTGGAGTTTCAGTTTTAGCATCAGTCCTTCCAATGAATATTCAGGGTTGATTTCCTTTAGGATTGACTGGTTTGATCTTTGTGCTCTTCAAGGAACTCTCAAAGAGTCTTCACAAGTCACACAGTTTGAAAGCATCAATTCTTTGGTGCTCAGCTCTCACATCTGTACATGACTACTGGAAAAACCATAGCTTTGACTATACAGACCTTTGTCAGCAAAGTGATGCCTCTGCTTTTTAATACACTGTTTAGGTTTGTCGTAGCTTTTCTTCCAGAGCAAGCATCTTAATTTCATGACTGCAGTCACAGTTCACAGTGATTTTGGAGCCCAAGAAAATAGACTCTGTCACTGTTTCCATGGTTTCCCCTTCTATTTGCCATAAAGTGATGGGACCAGATGCTATGTTAGTTTTTTGCATGTGAGTTTTAAGCTAGGGTTTTGTTTTTTTTTTTAAGCCACTGTCCTCTTTCACCTTCATCAAGAGGCTCTTTAGTTCTTCTTCACTTTCTGCCATGAGGGTGGTGTCATCTGCATATCTGAGATTATTTCTCTCGGCAATTTTGATTCTAGCTTGTGCTTCATCCACTCTGGTATTTCACATGATGTACTCTACGTATAAGTTAAATAAACAGGGTGACAATATATAGCCTTGGTGCACTCCTTTCCCAATTTTGAACCAGTCCATTGTTCCATGTCTGGTTCCATGTGCTGCTTTTTTAACACAGTCAATGAAGCAGAAGTAGATGTTTTTCTGGAATTCTCTTGCTTTTTCTATGATCCAGCAGATGTTGGCAATTTGATCTCTGGTTCCTCTGCCTTTTCTATATCTAGCTTGCATATCTGGAATTTCTCAGTTCATGTACTGTTGAAGTCTAGCTTGAAGGTTTTTGAGCATTACCTTGCTAGCATGTGAAATGAGTGCAACTGTGGTAGTTTGAATATTCTTTGGGATTGAAATGAAAAGACCTTTTCCAGTACCGTGGCCACTGCTGAGTTTTCCAAATAGCTGGAATTGAGTGCAGCACTTTAACAGCATTGTCTTTCAGGATTTTAAATAGCTTCGCTGGAATTCCTTCACTTTCACTAACTTTGTTCACAGTAATGCTTCCTAAGGCCCACTTAGCTTCACACTCGAGGGTGTCTGGCTCTAGGTAAGTAACCGCACCATTGTGGTTATCTTAATGACCTTAATTTGGTCATTAAGACCTTTTTCTGTACAGTTCTTCTGTGTATTCCTGCCAGCTCTTCTTAATCTCTTCTGCTTCTGTTAGGTCCTTACTGTTTCTGTCCTTCATCAAGCCCATCTTTGCATGAAATGTTCCCTTGGTATCACTAATCTTTTCGAAGAGATCTCTAGTCTTTTCCATTCTATTGTTTTCCTCTATTTCTTTGCATTGTTCACTTAAGAACGCTCTTTTATCTCTCCTGTTATTCTTTGGAACCTGCATTCAGATGGGTACATCTTTTCCTGTTTCCTTTGCCTTTTGCTCTTCTTTTCTCACCTATTTATAAGGCCTCCTCAGACAACCATTTTGCCTTGTTGCATTTCTTTTTCTTGGGGACGGGTTTGGTTACCACCTCCTGTACAATGTTATGAACCTTCATAGTTCTTCAGACACTCTGTTAAAGTTCCAGTGTGCAATTTGTTCTAATTAAAGAGTGACAGAAAGGGTTTTATTTGAATGCCAAATATAACCAATTCGGTAAGGATTTTGAAGACACGTGGGATATTGTTAATTACTGAACTGTACCCTTATCCCAGGTGGGCTAGATAGGAAAGTATAATAAAGAAAGACTTAATATGTATTTGTCTGTCAAATCCTAGGACAGCTCAGAAAGAGAAGGGTCCTGAAAAAATGCCCAGATCTGTACACATACTAAAAATATCCCACACTATACACTTAAAGTAAGCTCCCTGATTTAAAATTTACATACCTTGAGTTTAATTAGAATTAATCAATTCCTCACA
Source organism: Aepyceros melampus (assembly GCA_006408695.1). Taxonomy (NCBI): domain Eukaryota; kingdom Metazoa; phylum Chordata; class Mammalia; order Artiodactyla; family Bovidae; genus Aepyceros; species Aepyceros melampus. Next base: position 46,978 of record SJXQ01008944.1, on the reverse strand, counting down.
GCTTGATCACTTCTGAGTGAACTGAAGAGTGGTTTTTAATACTGCACACCTGCATTCCCACCCCTGCACTGGACCCATGATACCTTTTCTGGTGCAGACATCCTAAGATGTTCTCTCTCAGGATATCTGTACCACGTTCTCTCTCTCGGTCACTCTAAAGTGCAACAACTTTACAGCACAAAAGGCGTTATAGCTCTGTTACAAATGATGTACCTTTATAGTTCAAGATGAGGGAAAGAAAGGAAGTGGACCATTTCAGCTTCGGCTTAATGCATCGTCCACTGTTTCCTCCCATGTCTTCCTGTCACATCCCTGTTTTTCAATCAATCTGAATGCCACACAGGGCTGCTGATATACCCTATGCTTCACAGCCTCCCTGCTTTTGTTCACATTTTCCCCTTAACTTAGAATATACTTCTTCCATCTCTGCCTGTGAAAATGCAGTTTATCCTGGTTTTTCTTATATCATAACGTCCTCCACAGAAAAGATCTCTCGCTCTCCTTATACTGTCCCCTACAGCACTTTTATTTGCGACCTTAGAACAGAATGTAACAGATTTTGCTTTACATTACAGTCAGTATGCTTGTCTCTTCTTCGGTAGGTTATGAGAAACTTGAAGACAGGAACTATATGTGGCTTCTCTTTGTGAGTCTATGCTTAGCACCCACTGGTTACTCAATGAATATTCATTATATTTAATATATAGAGCCTATGAGTTAAAAGAAGAAAATGCAAGATAAAATTCACTTATGAAACTTCAGTTCATCCATCAGTCTTTGGACCGTGTGGTCAGCAAGCAGATCTGAGGACAGAATATTATTAACCACACGAGTTAGAATGACAAAACATGGGGCAGTCTCACCAAAACAAAACAAAAAAAACTGGCACAGTCTTTCTAGGAAACAGCTGTGATGTCACTTAGTGCTTTTAGGGTTCTCTCTTAAGCCTCACAGTTCAAAACCACCTTACATGACAGAACATTACTTCACAACATTCAGGAGCTATGACACCTTACTTGAAATGGTGCTTCATCATGTTCTTACAGATTGTCTTAGATATAGGGCAGTCCTATTTCTGGATCAGCTGCTGTCATCCATCTGCTCCCGCACAGTCAATTCTACTGAGCACAACCCCTGAGAACACTATTTCAGTGCCAGCAGAAGCTCAGCATGAGGATGAAACTCTGTAGCTGCTGCCTTGCTGTATTGTTCCCAGGAGGGCTGACGGTGGTGGTCAAGTGCCACCAAGGATACCTGCACCCAAGTACCAACAGGAGCGGTAGGTGTTCCAAAGCCCTCTAGGGTCCTGAGAGGCAGGAGAAGGGGTCAGCCTAGGGTTTTGGTTTATTGTTGTCACTGATCTTTGAACCAGAAGAAAATACAGCAAAATTCTGTATATCCTCTGCTGCTGCTGCTGCTACTAAGTCGCTTCAGTTGTGTCCAACTCTGTGCAACCCCATAGACGGCCCGAATTATTAGTCTTTCATGGTGGAAGAACATAACTAGTGTATAGTTAGACTAGCTATTACCAACTGTCAGTGGAGCTGTTGTTTAGTCACTAAGTCGCGTACGACTCTTTGTGACCCCATGAACTATAGCCCACCAGGCTCTTCTGTCCATGAGATTTCCCAGGCAAGAATATGGGGGTGGGTTGCCATTTCCTTCTCCAGGGCATCTTCCTGAACTAGGGATCGAACCCATGTCTTCTGCATTGGCAAGTGGATTATCTACCACTGAGACACCAGGGAAGCCCGTTGATGAAGTGGGTACCTAGGATTCTTTCCTTAATAACAAGTAATTGGAGAGTAGAGCACTGTATAAAGGAAGGGAAAATAAATGGCCCAGAGGGTAACAAGGGTGGTGGATTTGAATGGGGTGAAAAGAGAAAGTCTTTGATCTAACAATAAAAATTCAATATTGTTTCATATTATTATTGCTGCTGCAGGGGGTGATAACAGTCTTGCTAAAGAACAATATTCTTATTTGCATGACTGAATTACAAGTTGTCAGTACTGATCTCACTTAGTCCTTAGAGCTGGAAAAATTTCAGGTTCACTTAAGTGAAAAGGTGATACCAAGGCACTCAGGTATTTATTTTCACTTAGTGGGTTAACCTAGGCTATACCTATAACATAGATGATAAAACCATTCCCTTGAGAATTAATTTTGGCCCTCCTGCAGAATTTCCCTTCTTTAGAACTCACCATTGTAATAGAAATAAATATAACAACACATTTGAATACAGAGTTCCAAAGAATAGCAAGGAGAGAGAAGAAAGCATTTCTTCAGTGATCAATGCAAAAAAATAGAGGAAAACAATAGAATGGGAAAGAATAGAGATCTCTTCAAGAAAATTAGATATTCCAAGGGAATTTTTCATACAAAGATGAGCACAATAAAGGACAGAAATGGTATGGACCTAACAGAAGAAGAAGATATTAAGAAGAGGTGGCAAGAATACACAGAAGAACTATACAAAAAAGATCTTCATGACCCAGATGGTCATGATGGTGTGATCACTCACCTAGAGCCAGACATCTCAATTGAAGTCAAGTGATGCTTAGAAAGCATCACTACAAACAAAGTGAGTGGAAGTGATGGAATTCCAGTACAGCTATTTCAAATCCTAAAGGATGATGCTATGAAAGTGCTGTACTCAATATACCAGCAAATTTGGAAAACTCAGCAGTGGCCACGGGACTGGAAAAGGTCAGTTTTCATTCCCATCCCAAAGAAAGGCAATGCCAACGAATGCTCAAACTACCACACAATTGCACTCAACTCACACGCTAGTAAAGTAATGCTCAAAATTTTCCAAGCCAGGCTTCAGCAATACGTGAACCGTGAACTTCCAGATGTTCAAGCTGGTTTTAGAAAAGGCAGAGGAACCAGATATCAAATTGTCAACATCTACTGGATCATTGAAAAAGCAAGAGAGTTCCAGAAAAGCATCTGCTTTATGGACTATGCCAAAGCCTTTGACTATGTGGATCACAACAAACTATGGAAAATTCTGAAAGAGATGGGAATACAAGACCACTTGACCTGCCTCCTGGGAAACCTATATGCAGGTCAAGAAGCAATAGTTAGAACTGGACATAGAACAACAGACTGGTTCCATTCAGGAAAGGAGTATGTCAAGGCTGCATACTGTTCACTCTGCTTATTTAACTTCTATGCAGAGTACATCATGAGAAACGCTGGACTAGATGAAGCACAAGCTGGAATCAAGATTGCCGGGAGAAATATCAATAACCTCAGAAACGCAGATGATACCACCCTTATGGTAGAAAGTGAAGAAGAACTAAAGAGCTTCTTGATGAAAGTGAAAGAAGAGAGTGAAAAAGTTGGTTTAAAACTCAACATTCAGAAAACTAAGATCATGGCATCTGGTCCCATCACTTCATGGGAAATAGATGGGGAAACAAGGCTGACTTTACTTTTGGGGGCTCCAAAATCACTGCAGATGGTGACTGCAGCCATGAAATTAAAAGATTCTTGCTCCTTCGAAGAAAAGTTATGACCAACCTAGACAGCATATTACAAAGCAAAGACATTACTTGCCAACAAAGGTCTATCTAGTTAAAGCTATGGCTTTTCCAGTAGTCATGTATGGATGTGAGAGTTGGACTAGAAAGAAAGCTGAGCACTGAAGAATTGATGCTTTTGAACTGTGGTGTTGGAGAAGACTCTTGAGAATCCCTTGGAGAGCAAGGAGATCCAACCAGTCCATCCTAAAGGAAATCAGTCCTGAATATTCACTGGAAGGACTGATGTTAAAGCTGAAACTGTAATACTTTGGCCACCTGATGTGAAGAACTGACTCATTTTGAAAAGACCTGGATGCTGGGAAAGACTGAAGGTTGGAGGAAAAGGGGATCACAGAGGATGAGATGGCTGGATGACATCACTGACTCAATGGACATGAATTTGAGTAAACTCCGGGAGTTGGTGATGGACAGGGAGGCCTGGTGTGCTGCAGTGCACGGGGTCACAAAGTGTTGGACATGACTGAGCGACTGAACTGAACGGATAACAACATATAACCATGTAACAATGCCTCCTCTGAAAACAAAGGTGCCTGATGGAAAATCATACCAAACTGTATACCTAATTTTTAACAATTGTAAATAATGAAGTCAATCTTCAGAAAATAAACAACTAATAAACACACATATTTCTACACCACCAAGGAAAGGTACTGGTGGAGTACATGGTAAAGAATCTGCCTGCAATGTGGAAGACCTGGGTTTGATCCCTGGGTTGGGAAGATTCCCCTGGAGGAGGGCATGGCAACCCACTGCAGTATTCTTGAGTGGAGAATCCCCACGGACAGAGGGGCCTGGCAGGCTACAGTTCATGGGGTTGCAAAGAGTTGGACACAACTGTGTGACTAAACACAGCAAGGAAACGTAACATGTGAAGTTGAAAAAGAAAATCTACCAACCTCAGATGCTGCTATTTCGGTGAAGGTATTCAATGCCTGCTCCACATTAGATTTCTGTTTGGTGGCCATTAGGCAATAGTTTTCCATTATGCGAAGCTGTACTTGACCCTGAACAGTCTGAGGTTTTAGTTCTTTAGGAGCTTTTCTGCTGTTCTCACTGCTAACTGCACAGATTCTTGCTTCTCAGTTGAATTACTGCATACAATTAAAAATAAATCTGTTAATATCTATTACTCATGAAACAAAATTCATTGAGATGAGAATGAGCTTGAGGGTACACTGGTTTCTACTTTTCTCATCAATTTAAAACTAATCCTATTGAATGTCACTTATTCTTTTCTAATATAAATTAAAGCACAGTTAGTTTTAAAAAACAAAACTAACAGATTCAATCAAACATCATTAGACATTTATTCACTTTAAATTGAAAATAAAAACTGGATACTATCCACTGTGGTAAGTGTATTCATTTTATTAATACAAAATTGAATTCAGGATAAGTAGAATCACCCAATTATCAAATAGCATATTTGCTCAGAAAAAGAAAAAAAAAAAGACTATAAAATATTGTAAATCAACTGTACTTCAATTAAAAAAATTAATTTTTAAAAAGGGAGCAGAAAGTATGTTTTAAAGTTCTTACTATGTGCCAAGCACTATATTACTTCATTCAATCAATGTTGAATTCACTTTATATATGAGAAAACCAAGGCTCCAACAGAGAAAGTATTAATAATTTTCCAAAGGTTACATATCTATATTAAACCTAAGATTTGAATCTAAGTTTGCCAGACATATAAAGTGTACTTAATTTTCCTCTCCCTGTTGCCTATTAGACTTTTAAAAAAGAAATTCTGTATTTGTCAAAAGGTTGTACATTTTAAGTGCAATAACAATTTGTGCAATAGCAATTTTCTTATATACTGACCCACACCTGAATATAATGTATTAGTAAATCAATCAACAAAAGGAAATTAAATTCAAAGCCTAATAATCACTGAAGCCACTGATTTCCTCAGGCTTTTACCTTCTCTAAAACATTTTACACTGTTGGTAACCTTCTCCCAAGCTCCTCTTCTTTGTTTTTTGTTAAGATTACAGTTTTCCTTCTCTTCCTATCAAAGTCATTGTCCTTTCCTTACCTCTCTTCCTCCTCCATATTCTTGAGTGTTAGCACACTCCAAATTTAGTTCTTAGACTTCCGTTACTGCATTCTACTTGAAAACAGGTCATTCATGGGGTCCCGACTACCCACTGAGCGCTGGTCCCCCAAATTTGTATCTCCAGCTGTGACTTCCCTTTTGAGTTCTATATTCTGAGTTTGGTGTGTTCAACCCATGGGTGAAGATTTCCATGTGGACAGCCTTTAGTTGCATAACAACAGTAGGATACTTTAACCTTTCTAAAACCAACAAAAAATAAAAATGCCTCTCCCTTACTGTAAATCCTTCAGTGGGCCTCTGTAATCCAAGCCTTCAAAGTTGTCACTGACACATCTCAGCAACTGGGTCCTGTTTTCTCCCACTCCTCTATGCCGCCTCCCCCGACTGCTATGATTTCTATGAATTTCTCCAACACTTAACAGCAATTTAACCCATTTCTGTCTTGCTGGAGATTGAATGGTCACTGACACTGTCTTGCCTACCAGGTCAATCGCGTGTTCCTGGAGGCAGAAGCTGTCTCTTCTATTCCCTTTACATCATTATGCTCCCCTCCCTGCCTTCCCCGATTCTGAGGAAAGGACAGCAACACACGCACACTCACAGAAACATAACCACTGACCAGCGGGGCACCACCAGGCTAGCAGCAGTGCGCTGAGGCCAGGCCGGATTCAACCGAAAGCCTGCCCCCACCGTATGCTAACTGCATCACACTAGACAGGGTAACTCAGAGCTTTTTCACAATGTTGTAATAGGGATTAAATATTAATAAGACAGTACGTTAATAAAGTATGGAGCACAGGGTTTGGCAGATAGCTATCATGTTAGGAAGTTACTGTTATGTGGACAATTTTTTCCTGAGTAATCAAACTCTACAATTCATCCCGTTTTTCACAGAACATCTATTCTGATTTAGGAAACCTTCTATAAGCATTTCATACGTGTTTCAGAAAAGTTATTCCAGCTGATTTATTCACTAAACTTTCATTAGGGCTATCCTGGAATTTAGTTCTCCTTTATAAATACCCTTGCTTATTTGCACCTAAGAAGTTTTTTTTTTAAAGTGTATCTTGTCAACTACTACTCACCCCAGATCTGCATCCAGATTTTCAAATACTTCACCTCCAATAGTTTCATTATCTGGATTCAAACAGATTTCTATCATATTATAAAGGGCATTTTGGCCCCAGTCACTGTCTTTCCGAGCTTTATTAAAATGTCGAAGGGCATCATTTGGTTCTCCAGTATACCTTGTTAGATGTTAAAAAAAAAAAAATTACTTATTTCAATCACTACAAACTTTAAATCATTTATAATTTATTTAGTAAATAAAACTATCACTTTAAAATGCAGAAATTTTGTAATTCAATGAGAAAACAAACATTATATATAGAGTTTATTTGCTAATAAATTTACCAAAGATATAATCCTTTACAGTACTGAAATCCTGGCTCCAGTTTTGCTCTGGAGTTACGTTTCTCAGCCATTAAGAAAAATCGTGGAACATCTTCAAGTTTTCCACATCTTCTTAAGAAATCAATTAAACGAGATAACGTCATATAATTATCTAGAAACAAAGAACATTTCAGTTATGGACAACATTTTACAGCTTTTGTTTTGATGGTTGAAATCTTACTTTATTAAAGTATAGTTTGCTTCAAATGAAGTGAAATTTAAATATAAACAAAAGAAGTGCCTTAGGGGTTATAAGTCCGAAAAGAGACTGTATGGTCAGTGGATGATTTCTCAAACAATAAAGGTGGGGTTGGTCTGGTCACAGTGAGAGAATGTTCATTACAGGCAAATCTATAAAATACATATAAGTTGTGACTTACTTTTCAGTCATTATTCCTGGGACCAAAACATTCTAGAAAGAAACAGCCTCTGCACAATCTAAACTCTTACAATTCAGGAGGATCAATTTGATTGCACAGGACAAGTCTGTCTCTGAGATCTGCTCTCTGACTTCTGCTTCTGAGGTGGTGCTCGTGGTAAAGAACCTGCCTGCCAATGCAGGAGAAGTAGAGATGTGGGTTCGATCCTGGGTCAGGAAGATACCCTGGAGAAGGGCATTGCAACCCACTTCAGTAGTCTTGCCTGGAGAATCCCATGGACAGTGGAGCCTGGTAGGTTATAATCCATAGGGTTGCACAGAGTTGGACACGAATGAAGTGACTTAACAGGCAGGCAGCTAGAAAGCAGGTGAGAACATCTTGATGATAACGTTTAGGGTGGGCAATTAGGAATTTTACTTCAGACGTGCCTTAATGTGTATATGTACCTGAAACACTAGATACCCACTTGCCATTTTATAACCTTAACATATTAATCTCAGTATTTTAATCCTATTTTATCTTCTTCTAAGGAAAAAGAGTTAGTTATTTAGTCTTGGGTATAATTTTCTGGCAGGCTCTGCCAGAAATTAAATCTATTCAGTCCTTTCTAATCATTAAAATACTAAAATTTGAGAATCACTTTAATACCTATTTTTTAAGATTATAAAAATAATGCATGGACAATTCAGAAAATTTGGAAAACTATAGAAAAGTATAAAGGAGAAAAATAATCCCTCATATTCCCACCAACTAGAGATTACCACATTCTGGTACATTTCCTATGTTTATGAGTGGAAATCAATTTATAAATATTTAAATGCAAACAAATATGTTGCTTACATATATAGAAGTTAGAGTCACGTTTGGGATTCTGATTTTGACTCAACACTGTATAGTAAACATTTCCCAACTGTCATAAAATGGTCTTCAAAAACATTTTAGTCACTGCACTCTTGTCTATCACACTGATGGCTCACACTTTAGTTCTGTATAGTTATGTGTTTTAGGTATTGGATCTTATAAGTATCTGTTAGCACAGGATGCACGGTAGGGGATTTATAAAATTCCCTATTTATATAAACTATTCTGATCACTTTGATGGGGCTTCCCTGATAGCTCAGTTGGTAAAGAATCCACCTGCAATGCAAGAGACCCTGGTTTGATTCCTGGCTCAGGGAGTTCCGCTAAACAAGGGATAGGCTACCCTATCCTGCATTCTCGGGCTTCCCTGTGGTCCAGCTGGTAAGGAATCTGCCCGCAATGTGGGAGACCTGGGTTTGACCCCTGGGTTGGGAAGATCCCCTGGAGAAGGGCAATGCTACCCACTCCAGTATTCTGGCCTAGAGAATTCCACGGATTATACCAAAGGAGTTATGGAATTCCTAGAATTAAAGCACACACATACAAATACAAACTTTTAAAAGCAATTTATCCTGATTCTATTTTCTAAGGAAAGAGAACATGCCATATAATCCAGCTATTCCACTTCTGGGTATATACCCCCAATAACTGAAAGCAGCGACCTAATGAAATATTTGCACACCAGTGTTCACAGCAGGCAAAAGTTGGAAACAACCAAATATCCATCAGTGGATGCATGGATAAACCAAACATGGTATATATATGTAAAGGCATATTATTGCAACTTAAAAAGGAAGGAAATTCTGATATGCCACACACAATATAGATAACCCTCGAAAACACTGAATTAAGTGAAATAAGCCAACAAAAAAAGAACAAGTTCTGTATGATTCCATTTATAAAAGGTATCTAGAGGAATCAAATTCATAGAGGCAAAAAGAAGATGGTGATTGTCAGGGCCTGCAAGAAATGGGGAGTTAGGGTATAGAATTTCAGTTTGAAATGAAGAAAAAGTTTTCAAGATGGATCATGGTGATGGTTACACAAAAATGTCAGTGTACTTAATGCCATTGAACCACACGCTGAAGAATGGCTAACATGGCAAATTTTATGTTATGTATATTTTAACAAACACAAAAAAATCATGAAAAAACAGGAACCTCTGTGGGCTTTGTATGTACTCTTTTATACGATGTCAAAACAATCCAGGTTACAATATAACCATTTGTCTTTTTAAAAGTTTTACTGACACATAGTTGATGGGTATGTGAATTTCTGCTGTACAGAAAGTGATTCAGTTATACAAATATATACTTTTATTAATATTCTTTTCCACTATGGTTAATCACAGGATACTGAATATACAATTCTGTGCTATACAGTAGACCCTGTTGTTTATCCATTCCAAATGTAATAGCTTACATCTGTTAACCCCAACCTCCCACTACATCCTTCCCTGAACTCTCTTCCCCATGGCAACCACAGCTCTTCTCTACATCCATGAGTCTGTTTTGTAGATAGGTTCATTTGTCATATTTTAGATTTCACATGTAAGTGATAGCATATGCTATTTGTCTTCCACGTTCCTGGAAATGGCATGATTTCATTCTGTTTTTCGTGGCTGAGTAATATTCCACTGTATATATGTACTACTACTTCTTTATCCATTCCTCTGCTGATGGATGTTTAGGTTGTTTCCATGTCTTGGCTATTGTGAATAGTGCTGCTGTGAACATCAGGGTGCGCATTTAGATTATAGAGTGTATCTGGATAGATACACAGGAGTGGGATGCTGAATCAAATGGTATTTCTAGTTTTAGTTTTCCCAGGAACTTCCATTATTGTTTTCCATAGTGGCTGTACCTACTTACATTCCCACCAACAATAATGTAGGAGGGTCCCTTTTTCTCCATATCTTCTCCGGCATTTGTTACTTGTAGAGTTTTTAATAATAGCTATTCTGACCGGTGTATGGTATTTCATTGCAGCTTGATTTGCAATTCTCTAATTAGCTATGTTGAGTATCTTTTCATGTGCCTATTGTCCCTTTATATTTCTTTGGAGAAATGTCAAATTAGGTTTTCTGCCCATTTTAAAGTGTTTTTTTTTTTTTAGCTGTTGAGTTGTATGAGCTGTTTGTATAGTTTGGAAACTAAGCTCTTGTTGGCTGCATCATTTGTAAATATTCTCTCCCATTCTTTGAATCTTTTCATTTTGTTTATGGTTTCCTTTGCTGTGCAGAAGCTTTCCTCTTTAAAGAACTAGCTCTTGGTTTTATTGCTATTTTCTATTGCTTTAAATCTCTATTTATTTCCTATTTGATCTTTATTATTTCCTTCCTTCTGCTGACTTTAGGTTTTATTAGTTCTTCTTTTTCTAATTCTTTTAAGAGGCAAATTAGGTTGTTCAAGATTTTCTTGTTACTTTGAGGAAGGCCTGCATTGCTATAAAATTCCCAAAGCTGAGCGCCAAAGAACTGATGCTTTTGAACTGTGGTGTTGGAGAAGACTCTTGAGAGTCCCTTGGACTGCAAGGAGATCCAACCAGTCCATTCAGAAGATCAGCCCTGGGATTTCTTTGGAAGGACTGATACTGAAGCTGAAACTCCAGTACTTTGGCCACTTCATGATTAGAGTTGACTCATTGGAAAAGACCCTGATGCTGGGAGGGATTGGGGACAGGAGGAGAGGGCGACGACAGAGGATGAGATGGCTGGATGGCATCACCGATTCAATGGGCATGAGTTTGGGTGAACTCCGGGAGTTGGTGAGGGACAGGGAGGCCTGGTGTGCTGCGATTCATGGGGTTGCAGAGTCGGACACGACTGAGCGACTCAACTGAACTGCAGAATTGCTCTTGCTGCATCCCATCGATTTTTGTATGGCTGTGTTTTCATTGTCATTTGCCTCAAGGTAGTTTGTAATTTCCTCTTTGTTTTACTGTTTATTCATTAGTTTTTTTAGTAGCATGTTCTTTAGTTTCCATGGAATAATTTTTTCTCATTTCTTTTTCTGTTACTGATTTCTAGTTTCATGCCACTGTGGTCAGAAAGGATGCTTAGGTTTATTTCTATGCTTATAAAATTCACCAAGGCCCATTTGTGCCCTCATATGTGGTCAACCCTAGAGAACGTTACAGGTGCATGTAAAGAATGTGTACTCTGGTGTTTTTTGGGGCAGATGGAGGATTTAATGACCTGAACATATCAGTTAAGTCTTAACTGTACTATTGTATCACTTGGGATCTCTGTTGCCTTATTCATTTCCTGTATAGAAGATCTGTCCATTGATTTAAGTGAGGTGTAAAAGTCTCCTATTGTATTCTTGTCGATCTCTCCTTTTATGTCTGTTAGCACTGTTTTACACCTTTGGGTGCTCCTATATTAAGTGTTTATATGTTGCTGCTGCGGCTGTTCAGTCACTAAGTTGTGTGTGCTCTGCTACTCCATGGACTGCAGCCTGCCAGGCTCTTCTGTCCCCCATGATCTCCCAGTTTGCTCAAACTCATGTCCATTGAGTCGCTGATGCTATTTAACCATCTCATTCTCTGCCACCCCCTTCTCCTTTTGCCTTCAATCTTTCCCAGCATTAGGGTCTTTTCCAATGAGTGGGCTCTTCACATCAAGTGGCCAAAGGATTGGAGCTTCAGATCTGTCCCTCCAGTGAATATTCAGGCTTGACTTCCTTTTGGATTGACTGGTTTGACCTCCTTGCTGTCCAGGGGACTCTCAACAGTCTTCTCCAGCACCACAGTTCAGAAGGATCAATTCTCTGGTGCTCAGCCTTCTTTATGGTCCATCCCTCACATTCGTACATGACTACTGGCAAAACAGTAGCTTTGACTATACGGCCCTTTGTCAGCAAAGTGATGTCTCTTCCTTTTAATACACTGTCTGGGCTTGTCATGGCTTTTTTTCCAAGGAGAAGTGTCTTTTAATTTCATGGCTGCAGTCCTTGTCTGCAGTGATTCTGGAGTCCAAGAAAAGAAAAATCTGTCACTGCTCCCACCTTTTCTGCTTCTATTTGTCATGAAATGATGGGACTGGATGCCATGATCTTAGTTTTTTGAATGCTTAGTTTTAAGCCATGTTTTTTTTTTTTTTTTTTCATGCTCCTCTTTCACCCTCATCAAGAAGCTCTTTAGTTCCTCCTCACTTTCTGCCATTAGGGTAGCACCATGTGCATATCTGAGGTTGTTGATATTCTCTCGGCATTCTTGACTCCAGCTTGTGATTCATCTAGCCCACCATTTCACATATGTACTGTACATAGAAGTTAAATAAGCAGAGTGACAATGTACAGCCTTGACATACTCCTTTCCATCAATTTTGAACCAGTTCATTGTTACATGTCCAGTTCTGTTGCTTCCTGACCCACATACAGGTTTCTCAGGAGGCAGGTAAGGTGATCTGGTATTTTTCTCTCTTTAAGAATTTTCCACAGTTTGTTGTGATTCACCAAAGGCTTTAGCATAGTCAATGAGTCAGATGTTTTTCTGGAAATCTTGCTTTCTCCATGATCCAGTGAATGTTGGAGCTCTGATCTCTGGTTCCTCTGCCTTTTCTAAATCTAACTTGTACATCTGGAAATTTCACATACTGCTAAAGCCTAGCTTGAAGGATTTTGAGCAGAATCTTGCTAGCATGTGAAATTAGTGCAATTGCATGGTAGTTTGAACATTCTTTGGCATTACCCTTCTTTGGGAATGGAATGAAAACTGACATTTTCCAGTCTTGAAACCACTGCTGAATTTTCCAAATTTGCTGATCTATTGAGTGCAGCACTTTACCAGCATCATCTTTGGGGATTTGAAATAGCTTAGCTGGAATTCCATCACCTCCACTAGCTTTGGTCATAGTAATGCTTCCTAAGGCCCACTTGGCTTCACACTCTAGGATGTCTGGTTCTAGGTGAGTGACCACACCAGTATGGTTATTTGGTTCATTAAGACCTTCTTCATATAGTTCTGTGCGTTCTTGCCGCCTCTTCTTAATTGCCTCTATTTCTGTCAGGTCCTTACTGCTTCTGTCCCTTTTCATTCTCATCTTTGCATGAAATATTCCCTTGATATTTCCAATTTTCTTGAAGAGATCTCTAGTCTTTCCTGTTCTATTGTTTTCCACTATTTCTTTGCAATGTTTACTTAAGAAGGCCTTATCTCTCCCTGCTATTCTCTGGAACTCTGAATTCAGTTGGATATATGTTTCTCTTTCTTCCTTGCCTTTTGCGTCTCTTCTCTCCTCAGCAATTTGAAAAGCCTCCTCAGACAACCATTTTGCCTTGTTGCATTTCTTTTTCTTTGGGATGGTTTTGGTCACTGCCTCTTCCTCAGTGTTATGAACCTCTGTCCATAGTTCTTCAGGTATTCTGTCTACCAGATCTACTCCCTTGAATCTATTTGTAACTTTCACTGTATAATCATAAAGAATTTGATTTAGGTCATACCTGCATGGTCTAATGGTTTTCCCTACTGTCTTCATTTGAACCTAAATTTCACAATAAGGAGCTGATGATCTGAGCCACAGTCAACTCCAGGTCTTATTTTTCCTGACTATATAGAACTTCTCCATCTTTGGCTACAAAGAATATAATCAACCTGATTTCAGTATTGACCATGTGGTGATGTCCATGTGTAGAGGCATCTTTTGGTTTGTTGGAAAACGGAATTTGCTACGACCAGTGTGTTCTCTTGACAAAACTGTTAGCCTTTGTTCTGCTCCATTTTGTACTCCAAGGCCAAACTTGCCAGTTGTTCAGTTATCTTTTGATTTCATCCCCTATGCATATATGTAGACAAGTGTAAAATCTTGTATTGATTCTTTTGTCATTATATGGTGTCCTCCTCTAACTTTCTTTATGGCATAGGAACTCTGCTCAGTAATCCCTAATAACCTAAATGGGAAAAGAATTTGAAAAGAGTAAATATATGTACAACTGAACCAGTGAATTTCTCCTTTTAAAGTCTATTTTGTCTGACGTGAGCAATACTACCCCCGATTTCTTCTCATTTCCAGGAAATATGTTTTCCATCCCTTCACTTTCAATCTTTGTGTGTCCTTTGACCTAAAGTGGGTCTCTTGTAGGCAATATATTGTAGACTCTTGGGTTTTTCTTCTTCCTTAATCCAATTTGCTACTCTCTCTCTTTTGATTGGAGCATTTAGTCCATTGACATTTAAGGCAATTATTGACAGATAACTAACTGCTGCCATTTTAACCTTACTTTCCCATTGATTTTATATTTCTGCTTTATCCCTTTTTCTGTTTGTTTTCTTTTGTGGCTTGGTGATTTTCTCTTGTATTATACTTATGTTCTCTTCTTGCTGGTTTCTGTGAATCTACTGTTATGTTTTTGATTTGTGGTTATCCTGTTTTTCAAGTATGTTAATTACATCCTATATCTACTTGCCTTAGACTGGTAGTCATATAGGCTCAAACACATTTGAAGATATGAAAAAAAAAAGATCTACTTTTTCTTACTCTCCTCATACACATTTTATAATTTGATGTCCTCTTTTATATCTTTTACTGTTCATTGCAGTTATCATTGGTTTCACTGAAAATTTTTTTTGATTTTTTTTTAAGCTGTGTCCTGGCTTATTAGGATGATTTGCTTTCTAATTGTGATTTTCTCTTTCCTCTATAGTCTTACTTCTTTCCTCTTCAGAGAAGAACTTTTGATATTTCCTCTAGGATTTAGTAATGCTGTTTCTTTTAGTTTCTGCTTGTCTAAGAAATTCTTTTTTGTACATGAAAATAAAGTTACTCTTTTTTTAAAAATGTTTATTTTATACTGGAGTATAGTTAGGTATACAGTGAAGTGACTCAGTTATACATATGCATGTATTCATTCTTTTTCCCATTCTTTTCCTGGTTAGGCTATTAGAGAATATTGAGCAGAGTTCCCTGTACTACACTGTCAGTCTTTCTCAGTTATCTATTTTAAGTATGCTGTTGCTGCTGCTGCTAAGTCGCTTCAGTCGTGTCCGACTCTGTGCGACCCCATAGACAGCAGCCCACCAGGCTCCCCAGTCCCTGGGATTCTCCAGGCAAGAACACTGGAATGGGTTGCCATTTCCTTCTCCAATGCATGAAAGTGAAAAGTGAAAGGGAAGTCGCTCAGTTGTGTCCGACTCTTCGCGACCCCATGGACTGCAGCCTACCAGGCTCTCCCATCCATGGGATTTTCCAGGCAAGAGTACTGGAGTGGGTTGCCATTGCCTTCTATGATTTTAAGTATAGTTATGTGTATATATCAATCCTAAACTTCTAACTTATCCTTTCTCCTTGACCTTTCCCCTTTGGTAACCATAAATTTGATTTCTGTGAGTCTGTTCCTGTTTCATAAATAAGTTCATTTGTATATTTAGATTCAGCCGTAAGTGATATATGATATTTGTCTTTGTCTGACTGACTTCACTTAGTATGATAGTCTCCAGGTCCATCCATGTTACTGCAAATGGCATCATTTCATTCTTTTTAATAGCTGAGTCATATTCCATTGTACATATGTACTACATCTTTTCCATTCATCTATCAATGAAGATTTAGGTTGTTTCCATGTTTTCCCTATTGTAGACAGTGTTACAATGAACACTGGGTGCATGTATCCTTTCAAACCAGGACTTTGTCTGGGTGTATGCCCAGGAGTGGGATTACTGGCTCATATACATGGTAGCTCTACTTTTAGCTTTTAAGAACCCTCCATACTGTCCTCCACAGTGGCTGTACCAATGCCCACACCATCAGCAGGGTAGCAGGGTTTCCTTTCCTCCATTCTCTCCAGTGTTTACTGTTTGTAGACTTTTCGAAGATGGCCATTCTGAGTGGTGTCAGGTGATATCTTACTGTAATTTTGATTTGTGTTTCTCAGATAATTAGCAGGATTGAGCATCTTTTCATGTGTCTCTTGGTCATCTGTGTGTCTTCTTTGTAGAAATGTCAATCTAGGTCTTCTATTTTTTGATTTATTTTTTTGATATTGCACTACATGAGGCCTTTATAAACTTTGGAGATTAATCTCATCAATCTCATCATTTGCAAATATTTTCTCCTGTTTTGTGGGTTATCTTTTTGTTATGGTTTCCTTTGCTGTGCAAAAAGCTTTACAGTTTACGTAGAGTTTACTCATTTTTATTTTTTATTTCCATGACTCTAGGAGATGCATCCAAAAAGATACTGTTGCAATTTATGTCAAAAATTTATGTTTTTCTCTAAGAGTTTTATAGTATCAGGTAGTCTTACATTTAGGTCTTTAATACATTTTATTTTTCAGCCAGTCTATATATTCTGGTTGGAGCATTTAATACATTCACGTTTAAGATAATTATCAATATGTATGTTCTTGGTGCCATTTTGTTAACTGCTTTGAATTTGTTTTTGTAGGTGTTTTTCCTTCCCTCCCCTTTTTTTCTCTTGTGATCTGATGACTAACTTCAGTGTTTGGATTTCTTTTTCTGTGTCTATTAGAGATTTTCAATTTGTAGTTACCATGAGGCTCTGATATAGCAGTCTGTATATAAACAAGATTGCTTTTAAGTTGCTGACTTTTAATTTCAAGTGCATTTTCAATATCCTGCATTTGTACTCTCCTTACAACTGCTGGTTTTGATATCATATTAGTGTGTGAATCATTACCTACCTCTCTGCTTCTTGTAGGACCTGGGTGTCTGTTTCTTTCTTTAGGTTTTGGGAAGGTTTTAGCTATAATTTCTTTATATGTGGTGTTGAGTTCTTTTTCTCTTTCCTCCCCTTCTGGAATCCTTATTATGCATAGATTGGCATGGTAAATTATCCAAAGGTCTCGTATATTGCTTTCATTTTTTTTTCATTGACCTTCTGTCCTGATTGGGTGTTTTTCATTATTCTATCTTGCTTACTTATTCATTCTTCTGCATTATTTATTCCATTATTCATTGTCTTTAGTTCAGATTTTGTCTTGGTAAATGAGTTTTCTAATTTTCCATGGTTCTTTTTCTTTCTTTTTTTTCTACATTTTCTAGTTCCTTTCTAAGTACTCTGCTTTTCTGTTGACAGCCTTTCTTAACTCCTTCAGTATTTTCATTATCTTCTTTTTGAGACTGGTGTCTATTAACTGAAGAGGTCTGTTCATTGACTCTTCTTTCAGGGGAGTTCTTTTAGTCTTTTAACTGGGAGAGGTTCCTCTGTTTCATTTTACTTCTATTTCTCTTACTCTGAGTTTAAGAGAAACAGTTACGTAAACAGTTACCTTCTGTGGTCTTGGAGGCCTATTTATATGTGGGAGCATCCCTATGTAGCTCATGTGGGATTAGTATTTTTGGTGTGAGGGCTGTTTTTTGTGTGGATGCTTGTTGCCTCTTTCCTTAGTGTGGGCTAGTCATTATCCCCTTGAAGAGGGTATCCAGATGCAGCTGCTGGTGCCCAGTCATGGGGGTTCCAGCAGTGGCGGCAGCTCATACACGCCCCAGAACATGCAGTGGGAACAGAGGCAGCTCGTGAATGCACAGGGAATTCAGAAGGATGAAGTCATTGGCTGGAGATCTGTCCTGAAGCACAGAGGGCAGTGGTGATAGCTCACAACCACCTCGAAGCCCTAGGGGCAGTGGTGGCTTGCAGCTGCTCCTGGAGCTCATGCAGGCTGTGTCTTGACATCTGAGAGCTCACAAAGAGAAAAGGCTGTAATGATGAGTTCCATCCCTGCCCTTGCACACGACCCACATAGTGATGCCCAGCCTCTAAAGCAGACCAGGCTTCTTCTGCCTACATCTTCAGGTGCAGTTGCAGATTCTAGCATCTTGAGGTTTCTGCATAGCCCACTCCACTTTACTCCCTGGATCTGATCTCTGAAGCCTGAGCTTCTCTACCAAGTCCCCACCCAAACTGGTAGACGTGAGTTTCAGGGTGCTGAGTGCAGAGTGGTGGCACTGACTGACTGTGCGGGTCTCTCTCTGTTCCAGCTGGGGCAAAAACAGTTGCTGCACGCTCCAAGGTTCCAAAGCTCCCTCTGTTCTCCCCATGAGGGGACTTCCCAGGGTGCAGGATTCTTTCCTCTTTCACAGTTCCCTCCCAGGAGGACAGGTTCTATCCCTAATTCCTTTCTCACTTTTTTGCTTTTATTTTTTATTTTGTTCTACCAGGTTATGTGGAGATGTTCTTGTCCTTTCAGAGGTCTGAGGTCTTTTACCAGCATTCAGTAGATATTCTATGATAGTCATTTCACATGTAGATATATTTTTGATGTATTTGTGGGAGGAGCTAAACTTCATGTCCTAATACTCTGCCATCTTGACCACACCCCCCACCCACATTTGCCTTTCTTAAATCATAATGTTTGGTTTCAAAATTTTATTGCCTCTGCCTTTGGCATCATTAAAAAGAGGTTATAATAAGAATATGGTTTCAGAAAGAAGATTCGGATATTTGTAGTGTCCTTCCCCACTCCAGTACTCTTGCCTGGAAAATCCCATGGATGGAGGACCCTGGAAGGCTTCAGTCCATGGGGTCGCTGAGAATCGAACACGACTGAGCGACTTCATTTTCACTTCTCACTTTCATGCACTGGAGAAGGAAATGGCAACCCACTCCAGTGTTCTTGCCTGGAGAATCCCAGGATGGGGGAGCCTGGTGGGCTGCCGTCTATGGGATCACACAGAGTTAGACACGACTGAAGCAACTTAGCAGTAGCAGTAGACTATGAAACTCAGCTTCCCTGGTGGCTTAGATGGTAAAGCATCTGCCTGCAATGTAGGAGACCCGGGTTTGATTGCTGGGTCAGGAAAATCCCCTGGAGAAGGAAATGATAACCCACTCCAGTACTCTTGCTTGGAAAATATTATGGATGGAGGAGCCTGGTAGGCTACAGTCCATGGGGTCACAAAGAGTTGGACACGACTGAGCCACTTCACTTTCTATCTTTCTTTGACTATGCAAATTCAAGCAAATTACTCAAATTCTCTGAGTCTGGGATCACTCACTTTCTTAAAATAAGATTATACTATTGACCCTGAGAGTGCCACGGAAATCAAGTAAAATAAAAGCATTAAAGAGCTTAAAACTACAAACATCGATAGTAATACATATAATGCCAAATATTGTAATAAAAACTAGGACTACCCTATAGAAAAGCCATAGAATCTCAAAGCTATATTGGATTAGACAAGAAGTAAATTTAGGTTGAAATTTCTGGCCCCCAATTTTTTGTATGACTTTGCTAATGTGTGTGATGTATGATATTGCTGATATAATGTAAAGTCAACCTTAGGCCAGTTTCTTGAATAATTATCACCTTAAAATATTACTGAAATGTGTTTATTATTAGTTGAAGTTATAATTACCACTGATAGGTTAGATTTCATTAACTTGTCTTTTGGTTAACCATGAAATTTGACAGAGGACAAATCTGTACACTTAAGAAATCTGTCAAAAGATGAAATGTATTATATTCTGAAAAGTTAGTTCATGATTATTTATGACTAATGAGGACTTACTAAAAACAAACAAAAACACAGTGTGATGTAATGAGGAATGAAGTGCTATGGAATTTCAGTGCATTTCTTAACATTGCCTGGGGGAGGAAGAAAAGGTTTCACATTGGACAGACCTTCCAGCAGCTTGAAGGGCATGAGGGAGATTTGTAATTCAAAGTGCAGACAGCATGTGCAAAGACAGGACTGATAGTAGAATGGAGAGTGCTGTATACTGAATTAGAGGAAGTGGGATATGAAATGCAGATGGAAGGGTATCCTTGGCATATATTATCAAAATAATGCTCTATTTTAGACTTTTAGACTTTTTTTAAAGCAGAAGAATAGTTTTAGAATATGATAGGCCTGGAAGAGCAAGAGCCTAGGGACTGGAAGATTAGCTGGGAAACTGCATTAGCCCATGTGAGAGGTACGTGCAAAGTCGCTTCAGTCGTGTCCAACTCTTTGAGACCCCATGGACTGTAGCCTGCCAGGTGCCTCTGTCCATGGGATTTCCCAGGCAAGAATACTGGAGTGGGCTGCCATTTCCTACTCCAAGGATCTTCCCAATCCAGGGATTGAACTTGTCTCCTGCTTGGCAAGTGGATTCTTTACCACTAGTGCCAGGTTAATAAAGTCCTTAATTAGAGCAGGGGGCTAGGAGAAGATAAGACGTGATAGTTCACTGTTAAACAGAGAGAACTAATGGGACTTGCTAACAGATTAATGTGAGAGAGGGGGAAAACTCAGGATAATCTGGAGATTTTGAGAGAGAAAAGGTTTGTAATCTGTTAAGAGTGCAATAATTAGATCCATAAGGAAAATTTTCTACTAGCTAGGTTAAGTCAAATTAGTACCTTTCTGAAGTAAGCGCAAATACAACGTTAAAGTATAAGATGTTCTACTGAGAATGATGTATAACATACATGAAGTATTGTGCAGGTTTTAGAATAATTCTGAAAAAACTGACTAGTAAATAAATTTATAAAGTCCTATTAGGAATAAAGCATAGGATGAAAAGACTAAAAGCATAAAATATCACATAGACAATAATAGTTTACTTAAAATTTTGTATTTTTAAAGAACTTGGTATTTCGCAGTCATTCATTGATCCATTTAACCAGTAAACATTTACTTTGCAGCATCTATGTACCTGGAAATATATCTGACACTGGTAGCTGCATATTGTTAGTATTTCTGGAGTAACAGGTCCTTCAACTGAATTTATAAAAATCCACTTTTTGTTTGTTTTTAAGTAGACAGTCCAGAGCACCACTATTATCGATTTGAAAAAAGTGCTGGTGCCAAGTAACCTGGGTGATACAAAATTCCTGTGACAATTGAGGGCTTCTTCAGATCTGACATAGTGGCGATGCTGCCACCAAAGATACAAATATTCAAAAGGAAAGAGATCTGTTTTTTTTTTTTTTTAATCAGGTTGGATAACTGGCTCAGAGGGAAATGTTGTAATATGGGAAAAGTTTGGAACAGAATGAAAGTATTATGTGTATTACCTTAAACAGTAGTTCAGAGAAGGAAAAATGAAAGAGAGTCTAGAAGCCAAGACAAAAGCCATGGCAGGAAAAAAAAGAAAACAACTCAGGCCTGAAGAGAGTTAAGGTTTGGGTAAATGAGGCGAAAGGGTGGCCCATATGGAGGACTTAAGAGTGGGCAGAAGAGGTACGAAGTTAGAGTGATTAAGAGCACTTTCTGAAATACCATCTGAATAGAAGCTGGAGCAGACAGTGGGAGAAATGACATGGCCTGAGGAAGTCCAAAGGTGAGAGAAAACTTTCAAAGATGATAAAAATAAAAAGAAATTAAAATGCTGACATCACCATAAAAACACGATTTTTCCCTTTCAATCTTGGCCCTAACAAGGAATGTTTTATTTGTAAGCAGAAAGTATTGTTCTATAAATCCAAACTTTTAGTAACTGAAAGCATTAGTAAGTACAACATGCAGAGTTTATCTGGTCCTCTGGGTTGCCCTGCCTGAGGCACAGCCACTTCTATAGTCATGAGCTCTACCCTCCATGGCATCATCCTGAGACAAGGGGTTGGAAGGACTGAACGACGGCTCAAGGATTTCTCCGAGTTCACACATTCTTTTAGCAAGTTCTTTTACACATAAGGAACGTACATTCCCTGATCCCACCTTCCTTTTCCCCTCCCCCTCTTCTTTCATTTATTCATTCATTTCATTTCATTCAAGTTTATACTCAGCCAGATACTGTTCTAAATCTTCATAGCAATGAAGGCACAGTTCCTGGCCACTTGATGCTTGTAAATAACAGATCAGTTTTAGTTTTGTTCTACAAATGCAACACAAAACAAAACAACAACAAGAACAGGGTAAAGGATGGAGAATGACGAGGTGTCAGTGGTGTAGGATGGCTAGGGAAGGGTGGGCTCAGGAAGAGGCAGCGCAGGAGCACAGTCCTGAGTGGAAGGAGGCAGAAGAGATTCTGTGAGGAGGGAACAGCAAGTAAGAAGTCTCAAGGTCATAACCTGCTGGGGCTGTTGCTTACCATGTATCTACTATCCTTTTCTTCTTCGCTACCAGAGTTCTGATTTTATTCTATGTGACACTGTGTTCAGCTACAAGATGACATCTCCCACTCTTCTGCGGTCACAGAGGTGCTGCTAGAAAAATGTTTTCTTTTTCTTTTTTTAAAAAGATGATTCACTGGGGAGGTAAGCCCTTTGGCTCACCTCCATGTTCCCCATCCAGAAACATCAATGCCCAGAGTTGCGGTGGTCGTCTTGGATGAAAAAGTTAGAATGAAAGTTTGGCTAACGATAGCTCTTGCCTGGAAAATCCCATGGATGGAGGACCCTGGTAGGCTGCAGTCCATGGGGTCACTGAGTCGGACACGACTGAGCGACTTCACTTTCACTTTTCCTTTCATGCATTGGAGAAGGAAATGGCAACCCACTCCAGTGTTCTTGCCTGGAGAATCCCAGGGACGGGGGAACCTGGTGGGCTGCTGTCTCTGGGGTTGCAGAGTCGGACATGACTGAAGTGACTTGGCAGCAGCAAAAGAAAAAGGATTCAGGGAAAAGAAAAATGATACTAGGGAAAGTCTGAATCACTGCTAGAACAATCTACTTTTAAATTTCTTTTATTGATACATAAGAGTAAAATAAAAGCCATAATTATTTAGGTCACTAGGAGTCTAGTGGGGGGATGGAGGTACCTCTGTTACTTTGAGCTGAAAGCATTTCTAAACTATTGGAGGCAAGGAGTAGAAACAGAAATGAATTACAA
This sequence comes from Aepyceros melampus, assembly GCA_006408695.1. Classification (NCBI taxonomy): domain Eukaryota; kingdom Metazoa; phylum Chordata; class Mammalia; order Artiodactyla; family Bovidae; genus Aepyceros; species Aepyceros melampus. The sequence goes on along the minus strand of SJXQ01008944.1, from coordinate 23,963 downwards.
GAATGCTGCAGTCTATGTGAGAGATGCTGAGTCAGGGTGGCAGCAGCAGAGGTGGTAACGTGATGGGAGTCTAGATTATTCTGAAAGAGCTAACAGGGACTCACTCACACACTGGATGTGGTGTATGTGGAAAAGATGAGACAAAGGTAACTAGAAGGCTGGGGACCAGAGCAAACGCATAATGGATAGTGCCCTTTACTGAAAGAGAAAGAGAAGGAGCAGGTCTGGAGGGAAGGAAAAGACCCCATGTTCCACTTTGGACAGGTTAAGCTGAAGAGCCTCCCAGGCACCTGAGTGGGAGCGCAAACAGGCAGTGGTGTAGATGAGTCAAGACTGCACGCCGGACATGAAGGACACCGGGCCTGGATGAAGTCATAAGAGTGTGGTGCGGGTATTAAAGATGGGGGAAAAGTTTGAGATCAGATGTCTAAAACATTCTGAAAATTAAAAGTCATAAAGAGAAGATAGATCTAACAAAGGAGAATGAAATAGAATGCTCAGCTGGGGGAAGAAAAACCAGGTAAGCCCAGCATCCCGGAAGTGAAGAAAGTCTTTGATGAAGGAGCGGGGATAAGCTGTGCTAAATACACTGTCAGACCTGGGGAAGCAGAGAACGAGAACTCGACCTGGATCTGGAAACATGGATGTCACTGGCCGCCTGGCTGACACAGCCTCCCTGGAGTGCAGGAGACACTGAAGACAGCACAGACAGAAATGCATGAGAGGAAAACGGAGAAATGGAGCAGGAAGTGGACGGGGAGAGTAAATGGAGAGGTGGGAGCTGGTTTTTATGTGTTTACTGATGCCTTCAAGGTGGGGAGATGTCACAGCCAACTGCAAAGAAAATGATGATGCAGGAGACACAGACGCCAGAAGGCAAACCCTTCAGGAAGCGAGGGGAGCGCCCAGTGCCCCCAGGGAGCCGTGCTGCAGCGGGGCTGGGGCAGGCTGCCTTGGGGACAGGAAGAGGGAGACTTTCTCTTCCAATATTCATGTCCTCTCAGTGAGCCAGGAGGGAAGGCTCCAGCTGAGGATGAGGAAGGGGGAAAGGTTATCGGAGGTTTGAAGCGAGAGGAAGAAGTGTGAAACAGATGGAGTGAGTGAATTCATCAGAGAGATACAGTAGGATTGCCTGGTAGCATCTGAGGGCATGTTTGCAGTTGATGGTCTTAAAATGAGACCAGTGACTTTAATGACCAGTCGTTTTCCTTATAATCATCTGAGCTGCTCAAGGGCAGCTGTGGAATAAGCAGTCTTGGATTTGACCACTGTTGTGGTTTTTCCAAGAAGTGTAACAGCCAAAAAGAGAAAGGGCGTTAACTGCATTTGAAGATAAAATCAGTGGATATTTACCTGGTTTTCGTTCTAAAAGCTGTTGTAAATGAAACACGGCTTGTTCATAGTCCTGTTTTCTGAACATGAGATCTGCCATCATCTATAAAGGTAAAAGTTGGTTCTAAAAATACAGCCATGTGATTTCACGAAGCATATTATTCCTATCAAGGTTGACTGCTATGAAAACACATAGAAATATGAGGGCAAAGTTTTATCAAACGGAGCCATTTAAAATTCAAGTATACCTTAAGCAGATCTGTCAAGGATGTGAAACAGATCTCTGTGTTCACAAAAACTATTTTTAGCAGAAAATATGTTTTAAGCAGTTATTTTTAAAACAAATTTGAAGGAAACTGCACTCTATGTGTTATCATAGAGGACACCTCACTAGACTTTGTAAAAGTAACATCTTTTAAAAACCCCAAATAATATCTCAAAGGAATTTAAAATTAGCAAGACTTACTGAGATTTTCTTATTATGTGTTTTAAAAGGGAGAGTTCTTGTATTTTTCAGTTATAGTGACTCATTTGTTAAATTATTAAATGAACCTCACAAACTGTCATCTATGAAGCTATTTGAAAAGCTAACAAAAATCTCAACCCTCATAAAATTGAGAAAGACAAGCAAAACTATTTAAAACACAGTGTCTTAAAATGTTATATGAAGAATCTTTCTGTAATTCAGAAAGTCTGACTGAAACTGTTAAAAAACTCCAGCATGTTTAAGTAAATAGTCTTGAGGAAATTATAACCTGACCACATGAACCATTCCTGACCTGGCATCCTTTTAGTCATACAGAAAAACTAAAAATGTACTAATAATCTTAAAAATATTATTTTCCCCAAAAGCCAACAAGAGCCAGGCCTCACATCTACTATTAGTTTTATCAGGTAAAATTTTAAACTGCCACATAGAATAAATACAAGACACGACCGCCCTGCTGACACTGAAGTGTCCTGGACTAACCATGGTGGCGGCCTCATTGTCCTGGTCATTCTGGAGAAGCAGAGAGCAGTGCCGCAGGCAGGCGTCAGGGTCATCTTGTAGCAGGTATAATCGGGCCAGCTCCAGCATTATCTATAGAGAAGGGCAAGGTTAATCAGAAACAGTCTAGAGCAGAAAGTTGGGAAAGTGTCTAGGGCACAGATGTCACTTGACCAAAGTTAGTACAATAAAAATGCCAACCACGACAAGCAGGTAAAGCTATAGGTTTGCTCATCTCTAGTTTCTCTTATACTGGAAAAATTATGGAAAAACAGGCTGTAACTCACTTGAAAAGTAGAGAGAAAGCATTGTGAAAAGAACAGGTCCAAAATTAGCAGCTAAGATTCTAGTCCAAGCATCTCCATGATGGGGCCACGGCGCTTTACCTCTCTAAACCTGTTTCCTCATTTGTAGAATATCAATAAAAGGCTTAAAGCAGATATGCTCCAGATTTACAACTATGATTTCAGTCACTGTAGTCATCACTGAACAAGGCACGTGTTTGGTTGTGACTTAATAAACACTTATTTTTGCCCTATGTCTGAAAGAGCTATATTAATACAAAATGTTCAATCTTAAACTTCAAATTCTAGAACATGGTTGTCTTGTGTTTTAAATCACTAAAATATTTAGCCATTTACTAGACTGTATTTCAAAAAATATTAATCATCTACCAAGATCTGAGAGTAGAACATCCAAGAGATGCTGCCGCAAACTGTCAGCACTAGCAGACGGCTCCTGTGGGGAACTGACGGCCGCCATTCCCCGCCCCTTCTGGCGGGTAAGTCAAGAGAGAGGTGTGAAGGAAGACACACGCTCATAAGACTACATGAAACATGTTAAAAGAATTAAATTAGAACATTCTCTAACACCACACACAAAAATAAACTCAGGATCAAAGACCTGAATGCAAGACTGGACACTATAAAATGCTCTGAGGGAAACACACAACACTCTTTGACATAAACTGCAGCAGTATCTTATTGGATCCACCTCCTAGAGTCATGAAAAAAAAAAATTAACAAATGGGACCTAATTAAACTGAAAAGTTCTACACAGCAAAGGAAACCATAATAACCCATAGAATGAGAGAAAATAATCTCCCAAATTAACAGCTCATGCAACCAAAAGATGAGGAGAAAATCTAAATAGACATTTCTCCAAAGACATACAGATGGCCAAAAAGCAGGTGAAAATACGCTCAATGTCACTTCTTATCAGAGAAATGCAAATCAAAATTACAGTGAGGTGTCACCTCACACTGGGTCAAGAATGACCATCATCAAAAAGTCTACATCAGGTCTCCCGCATTGCAGGCAGATTCTTTACCAGCTGAGCCACACACTGAGGTTTGACAGAAAACAACAAAATTTTGTGAAAAAAATTATCCTTCCCCCTAAAAAAAAGTCTACATCAAATGCTGTAGAGGGTGTAGAGAAAGGGAACCGTCCTACACGCTTGGTGGGAATGTAAATTGGTACCGCCGCTATGGAGAACAGTATGGAGGATTAAAAAAAAAAAAAACTAAAAATAGAACTATCATATGATCCAGCAATCCCATTCCTGGGCATTTATCTGGAGAACACATAACTGGAAAAGATACATTCATCCCTACGTCCATAGCAGCACTATTCACCACAGCCAAGACATGGAAGCAACCTCAATGTCCATCAACAGAGGACTAAAGAAGATGTGGTACATATTAAAATGGAATATTACTCACAAAAAAGCTAAATAATGCCACTTGCAGCAACATGGATGGACCTAGAGATTATCACACTAAGTGAACTCAGAATAACTCAAATCATGATATCATTCCTATGTGGAATCTAATTTTTAAAAAATGATACAAATGAACTTATTTACAAAATAGGAACAGATTTATAGATATCAAAAACAAACTTATGGTTACCAAAGGGGAAATGTAGTGGGGGGATAAATCAGGAGCTTGGGATTAACATATGAACACTACTGTATACAAGATAGGGTTTCCCTGGTAGCTCAGCTGTAAAAGTATCCACCTGCAATGTAGGAGACCTGGGTTCGATCCCCAGGTTGGGAAGATCCCCTGGAGAAGGGAAAGGCTACCCACTCCAGTATTCTGGCCTGGAGAATTCCATGGACTGTATCATCCATGGGGTTGCAAAGAGTCGGACACGACTGAGCGACTTTCATGAATGAGCACTGTATAGCACAGGAACTCTACTCAACACTCTGTGGTAACCTATGTGAGAGAAGAATCTGAAAAAGAATGAATGTATGTATAACTGAATCACTTCACTGTATACTTGAAACTAACATTATAAATCAATGATACAGGCCAATAAAATTCAAATAAAATTTTCAAAAAATACTGGCCATGAATATGTTTTCTACACAAATATTATCTTTACATTTATTCTAACATTGTGCCAATTGAGTTTGAGATTCAATCTAGCCTTTTGTATATCCAGCAATAAACAGCGACTGATACACAATAGGTATTCAGTTAACTGAATTGAATCCTCTAGATACAGGTATCTGAGATTGAGAAATCGTTTTATAGTAATTATTAAAACATAGATGAACATAAAGAAAAGCTTATAGATTTACTTTTTATCACTTGTTCCATAATAAATTTTAGACTCTAACATTATTAATTCAAGCCATCATGTATTTTACAGTATTTATAAAACCAGTATTTTAACTTGCATTTTTGGTACTTTTCAAATCTTTGTAAATAAGCTGTTAAGAAGTTTACATCTGGGGAAAGGAATGACATCTGGATTACAAGGTGCTGAAAATTTTATAAAGGTACTGACCTTATTATCTGTTTCACAATGAACAAGAGCTTCTCTATAAAACTTAATTGCTTTTTCATAGTTTCGCTGAGCAACAGAATGTTTTGCAATCTCTGCACAAATTTCAGCTGCTAAATGTTTCTGTGCAGGAACTGCATCTGGCTGTTCCATTTGAACACGTTTTAGCACCCGAGCTTGTAATTCTCGAGCCTAGTAAAATGTAAGGATAAAAAGCAATTAAAAAAAGAAGTAGAAATGAAACAATTCTCAATAATTCACATGTAGCATAATTTTACAGATTTATTTAAGCATTATTGGTCTTCAATCTAACAAAGCCTGATCCAAAGATAATGTCTTAATTGAGGTCTTCAAAAGGTACTTGTTTGCAAATGAGCCGTGCAATTATCTTTGAAACTATAAAAGTAGAGTCTTTTATATACACTCTCTGAGGAGGAAATGCAACCATGGAACAAATATTTAGAAAAGATATCTAGACACTATCATTAAAAATTGTAAATGCTTATTACATTAATAAAATAGTATCTAAAAGTTATTGAATCAAATATTGGCTGGTTTCAGGGAGTAATTACATCCACATACTGTCAATGGCATATAGATCAGTCTAGTCTTTCTGAGGCGAGCACCCCTGTAAAACATGCTCACTCTCTAAAATCACTGAGGCTATTGAACTTAGCTGTTCCATTCTTGGGAAGGTATTAAGGACATCACTTAGAAGAAGAAAAATTTCAAAACGATGAGTCTGAAATCTAGATATTTTAAATCCATTAATAAAAATCTACCATCAAAGAAGCCTCAAGGTCTCAAAGATGCTAATACTGAATTATTCCAAACATTAAGAAATAGCATGTCTTAGAGAACAGTCTTTCTCTTGAATGTATGTACACAAATATTGAACAAAATATTAGCAAATATCTTTAAATTTCAGCAATATCTTTTAAAAAAAAACACAAAGTGTCATTTATTTCAGGAATATAAGATGGTTTAACATTTGAAAATCAATCAATTTAATATATCACAGGAAAAAAAATTGGAAAAAAGTCACATGACCATCTTGACAGATGTAGAGAGTACATTAGATAAAATTTAAGTCATGGAAGTAAAAATACTGTTAACAAACTGGAAGTTAAGAAATCATCAAAACACATCAGCCACTTATATTTAGGACTACATCTAAGGAAACGTGTACAAAACCTCTACACTGAAAAACCACAAAATATTAAGGGAAATTAAAGAAGATACAAATAAATGGAAGAAATAAACAGAAGAAGAAAAGTGAGTTTAACTCCTGTCTATGACACTAGTTGAGTGAGTTCTTGCAAGTTATTAAACCAAGCTTCTTCAGTTGTAAAACAGGATTAAAAATATCAACCTTTCCTAATTGTTATATAATAATTAGCAATGATATTTTTAAACAGTACAATCCAATGGCATTCAAATGTTATTTCTATTTGACTTATCTTCCAGAACAGTTGGGCCAAAAGACTGTCTTTTTTTTTTTTTGTATGCGTTATATTTCCTTCTGAGACCGCCACCCATGCTCATTCCTTCACAAACGAAGGTATTTTCCTTACCTGTTGCAACGAAGTGACTGCATCATCAGGTCTGTCCACTTTACTATAAACTTTTGCTAGAAGAACTTGAAAACGTCCATCCTCCATGAGGGCCGACAGTTCATTTACTATGAAAGAAAATATATTGGGAAAAATTATGATTCATTTAAAATGTTTACATTTTTCTACAAGTTCTTAAACTTGATTCTGAAAAATAGTGAATTAAGTTTAATAATGTTCAGTAAGTTAAATGAAGAATGGCCAAATTTGGCAGAGGGGGAAGGATTTATGATTAAAAAGTGGCCTGAAGAAAGGCTAAAGAACTGTAGAATAACTGGATATTCTTCTTAGACATATAAGAGAACAATAAAACAAAACAGTAAGAATTTCAATTTTCATTAAGTGTGTAAGCATTTCTGTTTATCAAAGTTATTCAGAGACAAGATATGTATTTGGTACATGCAATTAAGATAACTGCTATTTTTTAATAGACTTTAATAAACAAAGTATATGTGTGTATCTATATATATATATAGATACACACACACACATACACATAATAAACACTGACTTTGATGTCAACCTGTCTGGTTTCAAATCGAGGCTTTATCACTTGCTAGTTAACAAGATACAAATTGAACAGGGTATCTATCCTTTCTGTCCCTTTCATCTGTAAAGTATGGGAAATAACAATGCCTATCTCATAGAATTATTATAAAATTTCAGGTTCATAAATTATTAAATAATAGATGCAAAGCAATTAAAACAAAGCCTTGTCCATGGCAAGTGCTCAAGAGTATTAAAAGAACTCTAATTAACACAGTTGTTTCTCCCACCATTTATCAAGTGTCATACTATGTTTGAAGTGGTTTACGTACATTGTTTCTTTAACCTTTAAACCTGAGAGGCATGTTTTGTTATTGCTGTTTTACAGGGAAGAAAAGGTGGTCACAAGGGAACACAAGGAGGCTGTGACAATGGTGAGAGCAGGCTGGAAGGAGAGGCCAGAGGGGTGGCAGCGTGCGCCTGTGGAGGCCATGTAAGCCCCTGTAAGACTCCAGTTAACTCTGAGAGAAATGGGAGACAAGGGGGACTCGAGCAGGCGGGACTGGGCTCCCACTGTTTGAAAGGTCCAGTACTGCTGCTGGGTTAGGAGCGACTGTGTCAGGTGTGGGGTTGAGGGTGGAAACAGGGAGACCAGGTGGAGGCCACTGCTGTGCTCTACATAAGCAGGGACAGGCTGACAGTGGTAGAAATAAGGAGACACGAGAGAATTCTGAATACATCTGGAAGAACCAAGAGGGTTTCCAGCAGACAAGGAGAAGGGTGAAGGCAAGGATTTTGGCAAGGATTTTGGCTCTGTGAAACTGTAAAGAAAAGATGAAGTTACTGAGACGAAGGCCGCACACAGAACAGATGTGGGGAGGCAGATGAGGAATTCAGTTTCAGACATGTTAAATTTAAGACGTTACCAGAACCCTGGTGCTACTCTTTATCAGCTAGGTGAACCTATAAACATCAAGAAAAGGGAGTATCAGATTGTTAATTTTAAAATGGAGGTAATTTTATCTGCCTCAAAAACTAATGTAAGCACTAAGGCATCTAAGTACACCACTGGATGTGCCAAGCAAATAATTATTAAATGAAAGTATTTATACTGAATAAATGTAATATGCTTATGCCCATGGAAGTAAAACATACTCTAATCTCTAAAACCTTTTTTAAAATCCATATACACATTTAAGGCCATCTGTAGTGTTGGACAGGGAGGCCTGGTGCGCTGCAATTCATGGGGTCGCAAAGAGTCGGACACGACTGAGCGACTGAACTGAACTGTAGTGTTTCAAGCAAGGTCTGACAAGACTCATGCAAGTATTTCTATGGAATTGAAAAATGCATTCAACTTAGTAGGCTTTTAAGTATCAACTTCAAATATACAATGGACTATTACTTAGCCATTACAGATAATGAAATAGTTATTTGCAGCAACACGGATGGACCTGGAGATTCACATCAAATGAAGTCAGAAAAAGACAAATATCATATGATTATCACTTATTATGAGGAAACTAAAAAAAGATACAAATGAATTTATTTATAAAACAGATTTATAGGCTTCAAAAACAAATTTATGGTTACCAAAGGGGAAAGTTGGAGGGAGGGATAGATTAAGAGTTTGGGATTAACAAATACACATCACCATAATCAACAAGGACCTACTATATAGCACAGGGAACTCTACTCAGTATTCTGTAATAATCTATATAGGAAAAGACTCTGAAAAAGAATGGCCATATTGTATCTGTATATATATTATATATATGTACAACTGAATCACTTTGCTGTACACCTAAAATCAATACAACATTGTAAATCAACTGTACTCTAATAGAAATAAAGGAAGTTTTTTTAACTTAATTTTTATGTTACTGTGGAAAGTAAAGTGTTTCTCTATAACACAATTAACTTTCATAAATCTGTTTATATTTTTAATATCTTGTTTTAGTAGATTGACATCCTGACAAATTAAATCAACCTCACATATACCAAGGAGGTAATACATACTAATATAATATCAAAATAAAAAGGATCAGATATATCAGGTACACTTTTTAAAATTAGATTTTCATACCAGGTTCATGAGCTAGAGCATGCTGAAGAACTTTTTCTGCTTTATCATACCACTTCAGTTTTAATAAGAGCTCAGCCAGGTCATAGCAGAGATAATTTTGTTGTCCACTTTTCAGAGCAGTCTCATAATAAGTGATTGCCTAAACAGAATCCATTTCAGTTAGGAAAACAAAAGGCAGTGAGAGTGGCATTCAAGCATAGCTCCTACACACATTATGACTTAAAGCAATTGGAAGTAACTTCAAAGCAGCTTATACACAAACTTGCACTATTGGTTAAGTATGCCATTTTTCTTACAGAATCAAAAATCACAGAGGGCAACTAGAATTTCTTCTAACAAATAACGAAAGTACTCAAAATTTTTATTCCAAAAGTTAGTGAAATTTACTGACTGAAAATTCTTTGCTAGGTGTTATATACATGTTCAACAGTTACAAGAAGTAGGGCAAGAGTATAACAACTAGAGGAAAATTCATTATCCTGACTAGAAAACAAAAAAAAAAACAGAAAAAAAAAAATCCTCAAAGCACATGGCTCAAAACTGGTTCAACAGAAAGGATATCTATTATGCTTTGTCATATAATGAAAGAGATGTTAATAGTAAACATATCTTAATTTACTTGATGGCAGAATTTGGGTGTAAGATGAAGCCTGATGTATACTTTAGGGTCCCAACATCCTTTGCAAAATGAAGCAGAGAAGAATCTGAGACACTGAGAAAGTCCTTAACACAAATGCCAGTTTGTAAAAACAAATTTGGGGTTTCCAATCATTAACATACAAATAGTGCTTGCTGAAGATCTCTCATCAAGCAGGGTTCGCAAATTTGATCCAACAGATATATCTAAAAATGTGAAGTATTTACCTTTGAGTAGTTGTGAGTTTCACAAGAGCTTTCCCAATTTTGCTTGCCAGTGTTCCATCCTTTGGGTTGTGATTTAGTGCTTGCTCATACGCTACTATGGCCTCCTCAGGCTAATGTTGGCAGATACAAAAAATACGCAATAAAATAACAGCTTAGTTGGCTCCCATTAAATCACAACACTTCTATAACTAAGCTCTACATCTGCAAAACTTCACAAGATTAATAAAGCACATATTAATTCCAGAAACATTAACAATTTCAGGGAAATGACAGTCACTAGTGCAGGTATAATTTTGTAGGACAACCTCAACCATATTAAGTAGGCCCAGGTCCTCATAAGCAGTCATATGAGAACTGAGAGATAGCTTCCTGACTTTTCATCTGGCAGTCATCAGAAAAGACAGAATCAGAAGGTCAGAGGATTGCTTCCCTTTGAAGAAAACTTCATCTCAGCCAGTAGACCTTTTCACCCTTTTAAAGGTGACTCTCACTTTACTTCTGGTATCTCTATTTCAAATGACAGTGCTAAAAAACTGGATCTCCATTTGAAAAAGATAACTACAACTTTTTAACTGTCATGGTTGTCTCCTTTTTATTGTGATGACATGATGTTCAACTACCCACTCCAGTACTATTGTCTGGTAAATCCCACGGACAGAGCCTGGTAGGCTGCAGTCCATGGGGTGGCTAGGAGTTGGACACGACTGAGCAACTTCACTTTCACTTTTCACTTTCATGCACTGGAGAAGGAAATGGCAACCCACTCCAGTGTTCTTGCCTGGAGAATCCCAGGGATGGGAGAGCCTGGTGGGCTGCCGTCTATGGGGTCGCACAGAGTCGGACATGACTGAAGCGACTTAGCAGCAGCAGCAGTAAAATGAGAGGCGGGGAACTGGATAAAGGTGGTTAAAAGGTACAAGCTTCCAGTTAAAAGTATTACAGATGTAATGTACAACATAATAATTAACAGTGAGGTACATTATATGTGAAAACTGTTGAAAGAATAGATTCTGACAGGTCTCATCACAGAACAAATATTTTTCTATTTTTAAAATTTTGTACCTATATAAGATGATGGATAGTCATTGAACTTACTGTGATAATCATTGCATGATGTATGTAAGTTAAATCATCATGTATCTTAAACTCACAGTGCTGCATGTCAAATATATCTCATTAAAAATGGAGGGAAAAATTCCTTTCCGTAGAATGTTATACTAATCACAAAGAAGAATTTTTGGGTTTTTGTTTTGTTTTTAAATCTACGTACAGTAGTATCAAAAACTTTACCTCCTGAATATTCATATATGCATCACCAAGGAGAAGAAAAGACCGAGGACAGGGCATCCTTTCAGCCATTTCTCTGCAAATCAGATGAAGTCTGCTTTAGCATACTGAATACAAATTTCTTCTTCTAAGCCAATAAAAGAAAAGCTCACTTATTTCAATAAACTAATAGCCTTTGAGTACTCTTTATCTCCCACTGTCTAATACGTACTATTAAAACCCTACCAATACTCATAACCAGATTGTTTACTCTAGGTCAACAATTTTTTTCATTAAATTTTCCATTTCTTGAAAAGCAGGTAGAAGTATACTAAGAAGATAGCAAATATGTAACCTCTCATTATCAAGAAATATGTTTTGCTCTCCTTAATTCTAAAATGATGTGGGAATGAAGTTCCAAAATATGACAAATAGTTATTGTCATCCTATGTGTTTTGAGCTCTGATATTCACAGTGTAAGTCATATACAGCAATAAAAATACAAAATCTTCTACTTCAATATTTGCTGCTGCTTTTTATCTACAAAATGTATACTGCTAAAGGTGAAAAGACCAAAGTTGCTCAAATAATATGGTGCTAAGTCTTTAGTGTACATCTCATTTAATTGGTCCAAAAACTAATGAGAAAAGAGAATTAAGACTTTACATATGATGCTAAGAGTTTACTATATAGCTAATGTGTCAGATCTGCTTAAAAAAATAAAATAAAAAACTATGCTAACTACTATCCTATAGTGCATCCAAATACATTACTCAATTTTAAAATAGTGTCATACATTAGAGATGATAGTACTGATCTTTTAGAAACATAGAAAACACAATTTAGGAAACTCCAGCCCGTTCAACTATACAGGGGTGCATCTCAGTTTCTTCACATCACTCAGTAACTACAAAGAATCTGAACAGATTTCTGGGTTTTGATATTTACAAAATATACATAAATCAACATGACTTAATTCATCAACATTCTTAAGGATAAAAACATTAATTTTCTTTCCCATGGATTGTGTGCTTATATCTTTATCTTCTTGTTTGGGGAGAAGTGTAAGAACAACCTGTGTGTGCATGTGCACACTCAGGTCTGTGTGTTGTGTATCCCACCAACTCCTAAGGGCATCAGCGTGTGACACTTTAAACCCCTGCCATTTCTGTAATCCATACCTTAGTGCAATAAGTGCGTAATTTTCTTCTGCTATGAGACAGCGTTAAACATGACTATTTAGTCCCTGAACTGTTACATTACATAATGCTTTTAAGCTATTAGAATACACATAATTGTTGCTCTTTTCCTTCCCACCCAGGAAGATTCAAGGTCCAAAAATAACACCTGAGGAGGGAGACTGAGCTGAGAAACTGGAGGGAGTCACAGGCTAAAATAAATCCTAATTACTATGATTTAGGTTTTAGGGAGAGTATAACCTGGTTAGAGTGACTGTGGCTGGTCGCAGTAGAAGGAAGCAAGAACACATTAAGGAAGGGATCTATAAAGTATACGAAAAGCAGTTAAAAGGAAGAAAGAAATTTGGGGATTATTTTAGGAGATAAATGTGTCAAAATATAACCATTTACCTATAACAAGTGATATATAACATTTTCTCTTTTCTGTGCTTCAGATATATATCTGCCATTTTTTCCTTGGCCTCTATGAAATACGGCTGCTCGGCTGTAACATTCCGAAGCGTGCTTAAAGCCCTCTCCACATCTCCCTGCGCCAGAGCGAGGTCTGCATTAGCGATAGTGACACGCAACTCTTCAGATGTCCCAGAAAATTCATGGATGGCATCTTGTAAAACTTTGCTGCCTCGTGCTGAAAGGGTGACATCAGAATAACATTCAAAACTATAACAAATCACACTACAAATGAGGGTCATCTTCTAATACAGAATGAACAATAAATGCTAGCACAGTTTTGATATTTGTGATATATTGATTGATTTTTGAAAAGCACAAAAATTTAAAACTAAACTCAGAGACCAAATTAAGATGACATATTTGTTAGCTGAAAAGTGTTCTTATAACTATGACAACAGCAGTTGCTACATAAGAGTTGCTGCTACTATAATTGAATTAACATTTACCTTGTTTCTAGCATTGTATTAACCCATTACTTCTTATGACAATCCTCCAAGGTAGTTACTATAATCACCTCCCAACTTGCAATAAGGAAAATAGACTCAGACAGTTAAGGAGTTAACAAATGATGGAATCAGCCTGACTCCAAAGCCTAAATTCTGTTATGTTCATTACTGCATCATCAGTGAGATCCAGTCCACAGTCACCCTCTGGACCAGATGGTTCTTCATTACATAGCAGGTTATTCCCTACATTAGGACATCATTTTTGTTGTATCCCAGGTAAAAATATTTCCTAATTTCCAAACTGGTACCTCAATGAACCTAAAATATCATTTATTTTAATTCATCTCAACTTAGGAGATTCTAAAAAAATTTTAAGAAATGTTAAACCGAGAAAAAAAATTGTGCATCGTAGAATCAATCTATAATGGAATTGGTTCTCCTTATTAAATGCATTTTATGTTAATTTGTGAGTAAAGTAGAAATTCTTTGAGATTTGGCAAGTACCTAGACATAGTCTGCAGGCGGCTGCCGAGCGGCACACTAAGGTGCAGGCGGCCGACAGGAGCCACCCCGCATCCAAGGCCAGGGGTGGCGGCCGGCGTCCGAGGCCAGAGGCGCCCAAGGCCAGAGGCGGCGCCCAAGGCCAGAGGCGGCAGCCGGGAGGAGCAACCCAACATCCAAGGAGCTGTGGCTGCGCGGGCGAAGGAGGGCCTAGGAGACCTATCCCACGCTGAAGGTCAGAAGGGCGGTGGTGTGAAGATATCCCTCATCCAAGGTAAGGAGCAGCGGCTGCATTTTGCTGGAGCAGCCGTGAAGAGATACCCCACGCCCGAGGTAAGAGGAACCCAAGTAAGATGGTAGGTGTTGCAAGAGGGAAATCAGAGGACAGATACACTGAAACCATACTCACAGAAAACTAGTCAATCTAATCACACTAGGACCACACCCTTGTCTAACTCAGTGAAACTAAGCCATGCCCGCGGGGCAAGCCAAGAGGCGTGGGTCATGGTGGAGAGGTCTGACAGAATGTGGTCCACTGGAGAAGGGAATGGCAAACCACTTCAGTATTCTGGCCTTGAGAACTCCATGAACAGTATGAAAAGGCAAAATGGTAGGATACTGAAAGAGGAACTCCCCAGGTCAGTAGGTGCCCAATATGCTACTGGAGATCAGTGGAGAAATAACTCCAGAAAGAATGAAGGGATGGAGTCAAAGCAAAAACAAAACCCAGCTGTGGATGTGACTGGTGATAGAAGCAAGGTTCGATGATGTAAAGAGCAGTATTGCATAGGAACCTGGAATGTCAGGTCCATGAATCAAGGCAAATTGGAAGTGGTCAAACAAGAGATGGCAAGAGTGAACGTCGACATTCTAGGAATCAGCGAACTAAAAGGGACTGGAATGGGTGAATTTAACTCAGATGACCATTGTATCTACTACTGCAGGCAAGAATCCCTCAGAAGAAATGGAGTAGCCATCATGGTCAGTAAGACAGTCTGAAATGCAGTACTTGGATGCAATCTCAAAAACGACAGAATGATCTCTGTTCGTTTCCAAGACCCATTCAATATCACAGTAATCCAAGTCTATGCCCCAACCAGTAACGCTGAAGAAGCTGAAGTTGAACAATTCTATGAAGACCTACAAGACCTTTTAAACTAACACCCAAAATGGTGAATTTAACTCAGATGACCATTGTATCTACTACTGCAGGCAAGAATCCCTCAGAAGAAATGGAGTAGCCATCATGGTCAGTAAGACAGTCTGAAATGCAGTACTTGGATGCAATCTCAAAAACGACAGAATGATCTCTGTTCGTTTCCAAGACCCATTCAATATCACAGTAATCCAAGTCTATGCCCCAACCAGTAACGCTGAAGAAGCTGAAGTTGAACAATTCTATGAAGACCTACAAGACCTTTTAAACTAACACCCAAAAAAGATGTCCTTTTCATTATAGGGGACTGGAATGCAGAAGTAGACAGTCAAGGAACACCTGGAGTAACAGGCAAATTTGCCCTTGGAATGCGGAATGAAGCAGGGCAAAGACTAATAGAGTTTTGTCAAGGAAATGCACTGGTCATTGCAAACATTCTCTTCCAACAACACAAGAGAAGACTCTACACATGGACATCACCAGATGGTCAACACCGAGATCAGATTGATATATTCTTTGCAGCCAAAGATGGAGAAGCTCTATACAGTCAACAAAAACAAGACTAGGTGCTGACTGTGGCTCATATCATGAGCTCCTGATTGCCAAATTCAGACTTAAACTGAAGAAAGTAGGGAAAACCACTAGATCATTCAGGTATGACCTAAATCAAATCCCTTATGATTATACAGTGGAAGTGAGAAATAGATTTAAAGGCCTAGATCTGATAGATAGAGCGTCTGATGAACTAGGGAATGAGGTTTGTGACACTGTACAGGAGACAGGGATCAAGACCATCCCCATGGAAAAGAAATGCAAAAAAGCAAAACGGCTGCCTGGGGAGGCCTTACAAATAGCTGTGAAAAGAGAAGCAAAAAGCAAAGGAGAAAAGGAAAGATATAAGCATCTGAATGCAGAGTTCCAAAGAATAGCAAG
>SJXQ01008943.1:22445-45859 GCA_006408695.1 Aepyceros melampus | reverse complement strand
CTTGATAGGAATTGCATTGAATCTGTAGATTGCTTTGGGTAGTATACTCATTTTCACTATATTGATTCTTCCGATCCATGAACATGGTATGTTTCTCCATCTATTAGTATCCTCTTTGATTTCTTTCATCAGTGTTTTATAATTTTCTATAAGTAAGTAAGTAAGTAAAGTCACTCAGTCGTGTCTGACTCTTTATGACCCCATGAACTGCAGCCCACCAACTCCTCAGTCCATGGGATTCTCCAGGCAAGAATACTGGAGTGGGTTGCCATTTCCTTCTCCAGGGATCTTCCCGACTCAGGGATTGAACCCAGGTCTCCTGCATTGGAGGCAGGCGCTTTAACCTCTGAGCCACCAGGGGTCTCTAGTTTCTTTAGGTAGGTATATTCCCAAGTATTTTATTCTTTTAATTGCAGTGGTGAATGGAATTGATTCCTTAATTTATTTTTATACTTTCTCATTATTAGAGTATAGGAATGCAAGGGATTTCTGTGTGTTGATTTTATATCCTGCAACTTTACTATATTCATTGATTAGCTCTAGTAATTTTCTGGTGGAGTCTTTTGGGTTTTCTATGTAGAGGATCATGTCATCTGCAAACAGTGAGAGCTTTACTTCTTCTTTTCCAATCTGGATTCCTTTTATTTCTTTTTCTGCTCTGATTTTTTAAAAAGTTCCACAGTCAACCCAGTCTTTTGCCATCACTACCCTGATCAGTCTACAGCCATTAACAAAGAGGTAAGACCCCCCCACTAGCAAAAATATTAAAACTCACTGGAAGTTTGGATGATGTTTTGCATTTTTTAAAAATCAACTATTTTAAATTTAATGTATATACATTGGTTTTTATATACGGACATGACTGACTTCACTTTCACTTTCACATTGGTTTTTAGACATAATACTGCTGCACACTAAATAGACTACAGTGAATGTGAAAGTGTTAGTTGCTCAGTCACGACTGACTCTTTGAGACCTTATAGACTGTAGCCCTCCAGGCTCCTCTGTCCTTGAAATTCTCCAGGCAAGAATATTGGAGTGGGTTGCCATTTCCTTTCTCCAGGGGTATCTTCCTTACCCAGGGATCAAACCCAGTCTCCTGCATTGCAGGGACATTCTTTACCATCTGAGCAACCAGGGGCAGTATAGTATCAACACATAGTTTTTATATGCTTTGAGACACTCTCTCCCCACCCCCCAAAAAAAGTACTCCCTTTACTGTGGTATTTGCTTCATCATAGTGGTTTGAAACCAAATCTGCAATATCTCTGAGGTATACCTGTATTAGTGTACTTACTTGAGAAACATGAATGAGGTTGAACAGAGAAAAAGGACAATAAGATGCTGACAGAGATTAGAGCACCACAGCTATGAGCCCAGGAAAGTCAGGTGTTGGTGACAATATCTAAAACCTAAGAGAGGGGTGTGGGGAGGGTTCTATTCCAGAGACTCCAAGAGAAGTTAATCCTACTGACACCTTAATTTTGGACTTTTTGCCCTTCAGACCTATGAAGGAATAAATTTATATTGTTTGTGGTGATTTTTTATGGCAGTTCTAGGAAATTAACACTCCCAATATATACATAGAAATTGCCTGAAATCTCATCTTAAAAATGTTCTTCAGTTCAGCTCATTCACTCAGTCATGTCTGACTCTTTGTGACCCCATGAATTGCAGCACTCCAGGCCTCTCTGTCCATCACCAATTCCCAGAGTTCACTCAGACTCACATCCATAGAGTCAGTGATGCCACCCAGCCATCTCATCCTCTGTCGTCCCCTTCTCCTCCTGCCCCCAATCCCTCCCAGCATCAGGGTATTTTCCAATGAGTCAACTCTTCGCATGAGGTGGCCAAAGTTCTGGAGTTTCAGCTTCAGCATCATTCCTTCCAAAGAACAACCAGAACTGATCCCCTTCAGAATGGACTGGTTGGCTCTCCTTGCAGTCCAAGGGACTCTCAAGAGTCTTCTCCAACAACACAGTTCAAAAGCATCAATTATTCAGCACTCAGCCTTCTTCACAGTTCAACTCTCGCATCCATACATGACTACTGGAAAAACCATAGCCTTGACTAGACGGACATTTGTTGGCAAAGTAATGTCTCTGCTTTTCATTATCTATCTATGTTGGTCATAACCTTCCTTCCAAGGTGTAAGCATCTTTTAATTTCATGGCTGCAATCACCACCTGAAGTGATTTTGGATCCCAAAAAAATAAAGCCTGACAATGTTTCCACTGTTTCCCCACCTATTTCCCATGAAGTGATGGGACTAGATGCCATGATCTTCGTTTTCTGAATGTTGAGCTTTAAGCCAACTTTTTCTCTCTCCTCACTCTCATCAAGAGGCTTTTTAGTTCCTCTTCACTTTCTGCCATAAGGGTGGTGTCATCTGCATATCTGAGGTTATTGATATTTCTCCTGGAAATCTGCATATAAGTTAAATAAGCAGGGTGACCAATATACAGCCTTGATGTACTCCTTTTCCTATTTGGAACCAGTCTGTTGTTCCATGTTCAGTTCTAACTGTTGCTTCCTGACCTGCATACAGATTTCTCAAGAGGCAGGTCAGGTGGTCTGGTATTCCCATCTGTTTCAGAATTCTCCACAGTTTATTTTGATCCACACTGTCAAAGGCTTGGCATAGGCAACAAAGCAGAAATAGACGTTTTTCTGGAACTCTCTTGATGTTTCAGTGATAGCGGATGTTGGCAATTTGATCTCTGACTCCTCTGCCTCTTCTAAAACCATCTTGAACATCTGGAAATTCACGGTTCAGCTATTGTTGAAGCCTGGCTTGGAGAATTTTGAACATTACTTTACTAGCGTGTGAGATAGGGGCAACTGTGCGGTAGTTTGAGCATTCTTTGGCATTGCCTTTCTTTGGGATTGGAATGAAAACTGACCTTTTCCAGTCTTGTGGTCACTGCTGAGTTGTCCAAAGTTGCTGGCATATTGAGTGCAGCACTTTCCAAGTGTCATTTTTTAGGACTTGAAATAGCTCAACTGGAATTGCATAACCTCCACTAGCCTTGTTTGTAGTGATACTTTCTAAGACCCACTTGACTTCACCTTCCAGTATGTCTGACTCTAGGTGAATGATCACACCATCATGATTATCTTGGTCGTGAAAATCTTTTTTGTACAGTTCTTCTGTGTATTCTTGCCACTTCTTCTTAATATCTTATGCTTCTGTTAGGTCCAGACCATTTCTGTCCTTTATCGAGCCCATCTTTGCATGAAATGTTCCATCAGTATCTCTAATTTTCTTGAAGAGGTCTCTAGTCTTTCCCATTCTGTTCTTTTCCTCTGTTTCTTTGCATTGATCGCTGAAGAAGGCTTTCTTATCTCTTCTTGCTCATCTCTGGAACTTTGCATTCAGCTGCTTGTATCTTTCCTTTTCTCCTTTGCTTTTCACTTCCCTGCTTTTCACAACTATTTGTAAGGCCTCCCCAGACAGCCATTTTGCTTTTTTGCATTTCTTTTCCATGAGGATGTTCTTGATCCCTGTCTCCTCTACAATGTCATGAACCTCCGTCCATTGTTCATCAGGCACTCTATCTATCAGATCTAGTCCTTTAAATCTATTTCTCACTTCCACTGTATAATCATAAGGGATTTGATTTAGGTCATACCTGAATGGTCTAGTGGTTTTCCCTACTTTCTTCAATTTAAGTCTGAATTTGGCAATAAGGAGTTCATGATTAGAGCCACAGTCAGTTCCCAGTCTTGTTTGTGCTGGCTGTATAGAGCTTCTCCATCTTTGGCTAGCAATGCCAAATTTCAAACTCCTTTCATTCTGTGTCTTAAAATAATGTCATATAGGATGGAGTTGGATGACAAATAGGATTTTTCTTTTCCTCTGTTTTTCAGAAATCTTTGTTAAGAAACATAATTGAAGACACAGCAGTCTAAGTGACCCACATTATATTTAAGGCAACAATTATTATTAACTTTCTCCTCACTTAGGGAATGGAGAGACGTTTTCCTAGCATTTCATTATGCCCATCTCCCCATCAGTTTGAGAGTCAGAGAGGGAGAAACGATGTACCCATTCAGCAAGGCTGCATCCTAGGTTGACTCAGTTATATCTGACTCTTTCTGCCCTATGAACCATAGCCTGGCTTCTCTGTCCATGGGATTCTCCAGGGAAGCACACTGTGTGAGTTGCCATGCCCCACCTCCAGGGAATCTTCCCAACTCAGGAATCCAAATTGTGTCTTTGTCTCATGTATTGATAGGCAGGTTCTTTACCCCTAGTGCTACCTGGGAAGCTCATGCCCCTTCAGAGGGCACAGTAAGTCAAGGCTGTTCTGTACCATCACCTCTCTACAAGAATGGCAAGGGAGTAGAATTCTTTCCAGAAGCAATGCCCTAAGAAAGGCAGTAGTGACTTGGACTAAGTTTATGAGGGAATTTTGGCATTTTCCCCTGCGTAGATAAGTTGCTAAGCTACTGAACTTGTTAGCTGCACTATCAACCTACTGTTGATGATACAAGGACTTTGTCCATTTCATCTAAATTTGTCAAATTTTTTTGCACTAAAGGTTTTCAAAATATTCCTGTTTTATATTTTTTGTTGTTTTCAGGGTGTTTAGTGGTAGACCATCTTTCATTTTTGAAGTTGGTAACTTGTGTTTCTTCTATTTATGGATGCACTTAGATGTAAATTTATTAATTTTATAGGTATTTATATATGACACATATTTAAAATTGTTCCCATAAGAAAAAAGAAAGTTTTCATCTGTAGCATATCTGGTAAAACATTGTACAAACATCTCAAGACATAAAGAGACACTTTGTAGCATTAAATAAGCATGGCAAGCAGGCTCTGAATTTAAACCCAGCAGGGCCTTCAGTGTGCCTCTGAGTGTTACTTTGTTGACTTTTTTCTTGGAAGGTAATTGCTTTACAATATTTTGATAGTTTATGCCACATATTAACATGGATCAGCAAAGAGTACACATACGACCCCTCTCTCCTGAGCCCCTTCCCATTTCCTTCCCCATCTCAACCTTCCATATTGTCACAGAACACTGGGTTGAGCTCCCTGTGAAACACAACAAATTTCCATTTGCTATCTATTTTACATATGGTAATATATATGTTTCCATGCTATACTCTCAATTCATCCTATCTTTTCCTTTCCCCACTATGTACACATGTCTGTTCTCTATGTCTGCATTCCACTGTAGCCCTGCAAATAGGTCAATCAATATGATCTTTCTAGACTCCAAGTGGATGTGTTAATGTACAATATTTGTATTTCTATTTCTGACTTACTTCACTCTGTATAGGTTCATCCACTTCATCAGGACTGATTAAAATGTGTTTCTTTTTAGAGCTGAGTAATATTCCATTAAAAAATGTACCACAATTTCTGCATCCCTTCATCTTCACTGTATATCTAGTCTCCTTCTGTTTCTCAATTATTGTAAAAAGGGCTGCAATGAATATTGTCTACAGTTATCTCTTTCAATTATGTTTTTCTCAAGGTATATGCCCAGTAGTCTGAATTCGGCAATGAGTTCATGATCTGAGCCACAGTCAGCTCCTGGTCTTGCTTTTGTTGACTGTATAGAGCTTCTCCATCTTTGGCTGAAAAAATATAATCAGTTTGATTTCAGTGTTGATCATCTGGTGATGTCCATGTGTAGAATCTTCATGACCAAGATAATCACGATGGTGTGATCACTCACCTAGAGCCAGACATCTTGGAATGTGAAGTCAAGTGGGCCTTAGAAAATATCACTATGAACCAAGCTAGTGGAGGTGGTGGATTTCCAGTTGAGCTGTTTCAATTCCTGAAAGATGATGCTGTGAAAGTGCTGCACTCAATATACCAGCAAATTTGGAAAACTCAGCTGTGGCCACAGGACTGGAAAAGGTCAGTTTTCATTCCAATCTCAAAGAAAGGCAATGCCAAAGAATGCTCAAACTACTGCACAATTGCACTCATCTCACATGCTAGTAAAGTAATGCTCAAAATTCTCCAAGTCAGTCTTCAGCAATACGTGAACCATGAACTCCCTGGTGTTCAAGCTGGTTTTAGAAAAGGCAGAGGAACCAGAGATCAAATTGCCAACATCCGCTGGATCATTGAAACAGCAAAAGAGTTCTGGAAAAACATCCGTTTCTGCTTTATTGACTATGCCAAAGCCTTTGACTGTGTGGATCACAATAAACTGGGAAATTCTGAAAGAGATGGAATACCAGACCACCTGACCTGCCTCTTGAGAAACCTATATGCAGGTCAGGAAGCAACAGTTAGAACTGGACATGGAACAACAGACTGGTTCCAAATAGGAAAAAGAGTATGTCAAGGCTGTATATTGTCACGTATTTAACTTATATGCAGAGTACATCATGAAAACTCTGGGCTGGAAGAAGCACAAGCTGGAATCAAGATTTCCAGGAGAAATATAAATAACCTCAGATATGCAGATGACACCACCCTTATGGCAGAAAGTGAAGAGGAACTAAAAAGCCTCTTGATAAGAGTGAAAGAGGAGAGTGAAAAAGTTGGCTTAAAGCTCAACATTCAGAAAACGAAGATCATTGCATCTAGTCCCATCACTTCATGGGAAATAGATGGGGAAACAGTGAAAACAGTGTCAGACTTTTTTTTTTTTAGTTCTAAAATTACTTCAGGTGGTGACTGCAGCCGTAAAATTAAAAGACACTTACTCCTTGGAAGGAAAGTTATGACCAACATAGATAGCATATTGAAAAAGCAGAAAGATTACTTTGCCAACAAATGTCTGTCTAGTCAGGGCTATGGTTTTTCCAGTAATCTATGGATGTGAGAGTTGGACTGTGAAGAAAGCTGAGTGCCGAAGAATTGATGCTTTTGAACTGTGTTGTTGGAGAAGACTCTTGAGAGTCCCTTGGACTTCAAGAAGATCCAGCCAGTCCATTCTGAAGGAAATCAGCCCTGAGATTTCTTAGGAGAAAATGATACTGAAGCTGAAACCCCAGTAATTTGGCCACCTCATGAGAAGAGTTGACTCATTGGAAGAGACTCTGATGCTGGGAGGGATTGGGGGCAAGAGGAGAAGGGAATGACAGAGGATGAGGCTGGATGGCATCACTGACTCGAAGCAAATGAGTTTGAGTGAACTCTGGAAGATGATGATGGTCAGGGAGGCCTGGAATGCTGCGATTCATGGAGTCACAGAGTCGGACACGACTGAGCGACTGAACTGAACTGACTGATGCTCAGTAGTGGTTTGTTGGGTCATATGGTTCCATGATTCATATCAGGTCATGAGTTTTCCTAATACCTCAGCTGGTAAAGAATCTGCCTGCAATGCAGGAGACCTCGGTTTCATTCCTGGCTTGGGAAGATCCCCTGGAGAAGGGATAAGCCATCCACTCCAGTCTTCTTGTACTTCACTTGTGGCTCAGCTGGTAAAGAATCTGCCTGCATGAGGGAGACCTGGGTTAAATTCTTGAGTTGGGAAGATTCTCTGGAGAAGGGAAAGGCTACCCACTCCAGTATTCTTGCCTGGAGAAGTCCATGGACTCTAAAACCCTTGGGGTCGCAAAGACTCTGAATGGCTTTCACTTTCAAGGTACTTCTATTCCTAGATTTTTTTTTTCTTTTTCAGGAATCTCCATACTTTTCTCCACAGTGGCTGTATTGATTTACATTCCCACCAAGAGTGCAAGGAGATTCCCTTTCCTCCACATTCTTTCCAGCGTTTGTTGTTTGTAGACTTTAATGATGGCCATTCTGACTGGTGTAAAGTGATACCTCATTATAGTTTTGATTTGCATTTCTCTAATAATGAATGATATTGAACATATTTTCATGTGTTTGTTGGCCATCTGTATATCTTCTTCGGAGAAATGTCTGTTTTGGTTTTCTGCCCATTTTTTGATTGCATTGTTTGCTTTTATGGTGTTGAGTAGATATCAGATGCTTGTTTATTATGCTTGTTGATCAATCCTTTGTCACTTGCTTCATTTGCGATTATTTTCTCTCATTATGAGAGTTGTCTTTTAATCTTATTTATTATTTCTTTGCTGTGCAAAAACTTTTAAGTTTCATTAAGTCCCATTTGTTTACTTTTGCTTTTATTTCCATTGCTCTAGGAAATGGGTCAAAGAGGACCTTGCAGTGATGTATGTCAAAGAGTGCACCAGCTATGTTTTCCTCTAAAGGCTTCATACTTTCTGGCTTTATGTTTGAATCTTTAATTAATTTTAAGTTTATCTTTGTGTGTGGTATTAGGAAGTTTCCTACTTTATTCTTTTACATGTAACTGTCTAGTTTTCCCAGCACCACTTTTTGAAGAGACTGTCTTTTTTTCCATTGTATATTCTTTCTTCCTTTGTCAAAGGTAAATTTTCCAGAAGTGCATGTGTTTATCTTTGGGTTTTTATCTTGTTCCATGGATCTATAGTTCTGTTTTTGTACCAATACCATATTGTCTTAATGACTGTAGCTTTGTAGTATAGTCTGAAGTCAGGAAGGTTGATTCCTCTAGCTTCATTCTTCTTTTTCAGGATTGC
Organism: Aepyceros melampus; assembly: GCA_006408695.1. Taxonomy (NCBI): domain Eukaryota; kingdom Metazoa; phylum Chordata; class Mammalia; order Artiodactyla; family Bovidae; genus Aepyceros; species Aepyceros melampus. The sequence goes on along the minus strand of SJXQ01008943.1, from coordinate 37,345 downwards.
TTTGGCTACTCAGAGTTTCTTGTGTTTCCATACAAATTGTGAATATTTCTCTAGTTCTGTGAAAAATAACATTGGTAGTTTGAAATGGATTGTATTAAGTCTGTAGATTACTTTGGGTAATATAGTCATTTTCACAATACTGGTTCTTCCAGTTCAGGAACATGATATATTTCTCTATCCATTTTTGGCATCTTTGATTTCTTCCATCAGTGTCTTTTAGTTTTCTGCACATAGATCTTTTGTCTCTTTAGGTAGATTTATCCCTACTACTACAACTACTACTAAGTCGCTTCAGTCATGTCCGACTCTGTGCGACCCCATAGATGGCAGCCCACCAGGCTCCCCCATCCCTGGGATTCTCCAGGCAAGAACACTGGAGTGGGTTGCCATTTCCTTCTCCAGTAGATTTATCCCTAGGTATTTTATTATTTTTTTTGTTGTTGTTGCAGCAATGAATGCAATTGTTTCCTTAACACCTTTTTCTGAGTTTTCATTGTTAGTATATAGGAATTCAAGGGATTTCTCTCTGTTAAATTTATAATTGGTGACTTTACTAAATTCGTTGATTAGCTCTAGTAATTTTCTGGTGGCATCTTTAGTTTTTCCATGTATAGTATCATGTCATCTGCAAATAGTAAGAGTTTCACTTCTTCTTTTTCCATATGGATTATTTTCATTTCTTTTCCTTCCCTGATTGCTGTGGCTAGGACTTCCAAAACTATGTTGAATACTGGTGGTGAGACGGTGCACTCTTGTTTGTTGTTGATATTAGAGGAAATGCTTTCAGTTTTTCACGATCGAGAATGATGCTTATTGTGAGTTTATAGTATTTGGCCTTTATTATGTTGAGGTATGTTCCTTCTATGACTACTTTCTGAAGAGTTGTTGTGGGTTTTTTTTTTTTTTAATCATAAATGGTTGTTGAATTTTGTCAAAAGCTTTCCCTGCATCTATTGAGATTTTCATATTATTTTTAGTTTGTTGATATGGTCTATCACATTGCATATATTGAATAATTTGTGTATATTGAGTAATCCTAGCATCCCTGGGACAAATTGCACTTGATCGTGGTATATGATCCTTTTAATGTTGTTGTATTCTACTTGCTAGCATTTTGGTGAAGATGATAGCATCTATGTCCATCAGTGATACTGGCTTGTAATTCTCTCTCTCTCTCTCTCTCTCTCTGGTATCTTTTTCTGGTTTTAGTATCAGCATGATGGTGGCCTCATAGAAAGAGTTTGGAAATTTTTCTTCCTCTCTAATTTTTTGTATGAGTTTGAGCAAGATAGGTGTTTCCTCATCTCTAAACTTTTGGTAGAAATTGCCTGTGAGGACATCTTGCCCTGAGCTTTTGTTTGTTGGAAGATTTTGGATTACAGTTTTAATTTTGGTGCTTGTGACTGATATGTTCATGCTTTCTGTTTCTTTCTGGTTCAGTTTTGGAAGGCTGCACTTTTCTAAGAAGTTGTCTATTTCTTCCAGGTTGTCCATCTTATTGGCATATAGTTGCTCTGGTAATCTCTTATGATTCTTTGTTTTTATGCATTGTCTGTTGTGACTTCTTTTTCATTTCTAATTTTATTGACTCTTTTCCCTTTCTTTCCTGATGAGTCTGGCTAATGGTTTGTCAATTTTGTTTATCTTTTTATTTCACTGGCTTTTAGTTTTATTGATCTTTTTTATTTTCTCCTTAATTTCTTTTTCATTTATTTGATCTAATCCTTGTGATTTCTTTTCTTCTACTAATTAAAAAAATTCTTCCCTTCCTAATTGCTTATATGTGAGGTTACAGTGTTAATTTGATGTTTTTCTCTTTTCTTGGAGTAGGGTTTTACTGATATAAACTTCCCTCTAGAACAGCTTTTGCTATATCCCATATATTTTGGGTCATCGTGTTTTCATTGTCATTTGTTTCCAGGTTTTTTAAAAAATTATTTTCTCATGTCTCAGTGTTGGTTATTTGTAAGTGTGTTGTTTATCCTTCATATGCCTGTGTTTTTTTTACATTAAAAAATACCTGTAATTGATATATAGTCTCACAGTGTTGTGTTCAGAAAAGATGCTTAATAAGAGTTCAATTTTCTTAAATTTACTGAAGCTTGATTTGTGACCTGAGATGATCTGTCCTGGAGAATGTTCCATCTGCACATGATTAAAATGGAATGTCCCAAATAACTCATTAGGTACTTCTGATCTAAGTTGTGATATAAAGCTTGTGTTTCCTTATTAATTTCCTGTCCAGATGATCTATTCATTGGTAAGAGTGGGGTATGAAATTTCCCCATCATTATTCTGTTACTGTCAATTTCCCATTTAATGGTTGCTAGCATTTATCTTATGTGCTGAAGTTCTCTTATGTTAGGTGCATAAATATTTACAACTGCTATATCTTCTTCTTAGTTTGATCCCTTGATCATTATGTAGTGTCCTTCCTTATCTCTCATAACTTTCTTTTTTAATTTTAAAGACTATTTTGTCTGATATGAGTATTGCAACCCCTGCTTTCTTTTGATTTCCATTTGCATGAATATCTTTTCCATCACCTGACTTTTAGTCTTTATTTGTCCTTAGGTCTGAAGTGGGTGTCTTGTAGGCAGCATATACACAAGTCTTGTCTCTGTATCAATTCAGCCTGTGTGATTCTTTCAGTTGGGACATTTACCCATTTAATATAAGGTACTTTGATGTGTATGTTCCTATTGCCATTTTCTTAATTATTTAGGGGATGTTTTTTTTTTTTTGTGTGTGTGTGTTTTTTCCTCACGTTTCCTGCTAAAGAATTTCCTTTAGAATTGGTATAAGGCTGGTTTGGTGCTGCTGAATTTGCTTAGCTTTCACTTGTCTATAAAGCTTTTGTTTTTACTGTCAAATCTGAATGAAATTCTTGTTGGGTAGAGTGATCTTGGTAGTAGGTTTTTTCTCTTTCATCACTTGAAATATATCTTTCCATTGCCTTCCTGCCTGCAGAGTTTTTGTTAAAAAAAAAATTAGCTGTTAGCCTTGTGAGGATTCCTTTGTATGTTTTATATGGTTTTCCCTTGTAGCTTTTCCTTTTCTCCTTTGCTTTTCGCCTCTCTTCTTTTCACAGCTATTTGTAAGGTCTCCCCAGACAGCCATTTTGCTTTTTTGCATTTCTTTGCCATGGGAATGGTCTTGATCCCTGTCTCCTGTACAATGTCACAAACCTCATTGCATAGTTCATCAGGCACTCTATCTATCAGATCTAGACCCTTAAATCTATTTCTCACTTCCACTGTATAATCATAAGGGATTTTATTTAGGTCATACCTGAATGGTCTAGTGGTGTTGCCCACTTTCTTCAATTTAAGTCTGAATTTGGCAATCAGGAGCTCATGATCTGAGCCACAGTCAGCTGCCAGTCTTGTCTTTGTTGACTGTATAGAGCTTTTCCATCTTTGGCTGCAAAGAATATAATCAATCTGATTTTGGTGTTGACCAGCTGGTGATGTCCATGTGTAGAGTCTTCTCTTGTGTTGTTGGAAGAGGGTGTTTGCTATGACTGGGATTTCTTTGGAAGGAATGATGCTAAAACTGAAGCTCCAGTACTTTGGCCACCTTATGCGAAGAGTTGACTCATTGGAAAAGACCCTGATGCTGGGAGGGATTGGGGGCAGGAGGAGAAAGGGACGACCGAGGATGAGATGGCTGGATGGCATCACGGACTCAATGGACATGAGTCTGAGTGAACTCTGGGAGTTGGTGATGGACAGGGAGGCCTGGCATACTGCGATTCATGGGGTCACAAAGAGTCGGACATGACTGAGTGACTGAACTGAACTGAACTGTAGCTTTTAATGCTTTTGCTTTGTGTTTAATTTTGATTAACATGTGTTTTGGTATATTTCTCTTTTAGTTTCTGCATGAGATTTTCTGGGCTTCCTGGACTTGGGTGACTTTTACTTTCCCGTTTGAGGGGAATTTTTGACTTTAATCTCCTCAAATGTTTTCTCATACACTTCCTTTTTCTCTTCTTCTTCTTGGATCCTGATAATTCAAATGTTGATACTTTTCCTTTTCTCCTTTGCTTTTCGCCTCTCTTCTTTTCACAGCTATTTGTAAGGTCTCCCCAGACAGCCATTTTGCTTTTTTGCATTTCTTTGCCATGGGAATGGTCTTGATCCCTGTCTCCTGTACAATGTCACAAACCTCATTGCATAGTTCATCAGGCACTCTATCTATCAGATCTAGACCCTTAAATCTATTTCTCACTTCCACTGTATAATCATAAGGGATTTTATTTAGGTCATACCTGAATGGTCTAGTGGTGTTGCCCACTTTCTTCAATTTAAGTCTGAATTTGGCAATCAGGAGCTCATGATCTGAGCCACAGTCAGCTGCCAGTCTTGTCTTTGTTGACTGTATAGAGCTTTTCCATCTTTGGCTGCAAAGAATATAATCAATCTGATTTTGGTGTTGACCAGCTGGTGATGTCCATGTGTAGAGTCTTCTCTTGTGTTGTTGGAAGAGGGTGTTTGCTATGACTGGGATTTCTTTGGAAGGAATGATGCTAAAACTGAAGCTCCAGTACTTTGGCCACCTTATGCGAAGAGTTGACTCATTGGAAAAGACCCTGATGCTGGGAGGGATTGGGGGCAGGAGGAGAAAGGGACGACCGAGGATGAGATGGCTGGATGGCATCACGGACTCAATGGACATGAGTCTGAGTGAACTCTGGGAGTTGGTGATGGACAGGGAGGCCTGGCATACTGCGATTCATGGGGTCACAAAGAGTCGGACATGACTGAGTGACTGAACTGAACTGAACTGTAGCTTTTAATGCTTTTGCTTTGTGTTTAATTTTGATTAACATGTGTTTTGGTATATTTCTCTTTTAGTTTCTGCATGAGATTTTCTGGGCTTCCTGGACTTGGGTGACTTTTACTTTCCCGTTTGAGGGGAATTTTTGACTTTAATCTCCTCAAATGTTTTCTCATACACTTCCTTTTTCTCTTCTTCTTCTTGGATCCTGATAATTCAAATGTTGATACATTTAATATTGGCCCAGAGATCTCTGAGATTGTCCAAAATGCTTTTCTTTCATTTTTTTTTAAATTCTGCTCCTTGACAATCATTTTTATCATTCATCTTCCAGCTCCTTTATCCATTCTTTTGTGTCATTTATTCTGCTATTGATTCATTCTAAGGCAGTTTTAATTTCCTTGTTGTTTTATTCATTACTCTTTGTTTATTCTTTATTCCTTCTAGGCCTTTGTAAATGTGTTAAATGTTTCCTGAATCTTCTCTATTCTATTTTCAATATTTTGAAACTTTTTTACTATCACTACTCTAAATATATGTTCCCTATTTCCTTTTCATTTATTAGATCTTGTGATTTTTACCTTGCTTCTTCATCTATAAAATATTTTTGTCATTTATTTTTTTTTGGATAGGTAAGACTGTGTTCCTATATTACTAGTTGTTTTGCCTGAGGTTCCCAGGTGTGGAGTTTGCAAGCAGTTGGGTAGAACCAGGTCTTGGTATTGAGATGTGGACCTCTGGGTGATCTCACTCCAATCAGTGTTCCTCAGTGCCTGTGATTTTCTATTACCCCAGCAGTTCAGACTCAGTGCTCTCACCTCAGGGGTCCAGGCCTGGTCTCTGGCTCATGAACAGTGATCCTGCAAGCCATGAGCTGTGGGGCAAAAGAAAGTCAAAAGGAAGGAAAATAGGAAATAAGAAATAAAGAGAATGAGAGAGAAAAAAGCAGAACAATAACAAAGAATAAAAGCTAACAGCCCCTGAAGCTTAAAACCAAACTCCAACAGCAAACTGAGAAAAGAAAATAAAAGAAAATAAAAGAGAATAAACATAAGAGGGAGCAGAATAATAACAAAGATTATAAAATAATATAACAAACTTAGAAAATTAACAGAAATAGTGGGAAAATAAGAATATATATGAAACAATCAATGGAGGGTAAAATCAAACTCCACTGGCAAATAGTGAAAAAAAGAAAAAGAACAATCAAAGCAAAACAAAAAGGAAGAAAAAAAGCTTTGCTGTGAAGGGTGGGGCTTAGGCTGTGTAGGTGTTTAGATGGAAAAGACAGGTGAGGCTGGGGTTATGATTCAGGATCCAAGCCTTCAGAACAGGCCTGGAGTGGGGTGGAGGGGGGTAACACAGGCTCCACCTAGTCAAAGGGGCCTCTGAAGTGTCTCCTGCTTTTAGGTGAAAAGGATAAGGCCTAGGTCCCCAGGAGGCTTCCCATGCCATGGCTCAGGGGAACATCAGATGGATTCCCTGCTTCTTCAAAACAAGAGGGACCCCTTCCAGCTAGCCCTGCTCAGTTTCCCCTTCTGCCTGCACCTTCAGGACTTAGGTGGGCCGAGGGTGTCCTTGAAGTTATTCCTGGAGAATAGAGTGGTACCAGAGGGCAGAGGGCTCATCCTGGAAGGTGAAGAGTGTCTGGAGCTGGGAGGGGCTAGTGGATGGGAGACAGGCCTGGCCCAGAAGGAGAAAGGAACCAGGTGGCAAAAAATGGGTCCCAGATGCATAGAGCCCAGTCCAGAGGTCAGACAGGGCCCATGGAGAGGTGAGGGGGCACATGGAAAACAGGGAACTTTGAGGAAGAAGGAGGAATCCAGAGAATAAAAGGGGACCTTGGAGGGTGTAGGGGAACTCCCAGAGGCTGGAGGGTTCTGCCTGGAGGGATGTGGACTCCAAAAGAGAGGAGACAACCCTGGAGAGCAGAGGGAAACTGTGGAGAGCAGAGGGCCCAGTCCAGGAGGCAGATAAAGATTGCTACAGGGATGTGGGGTCTCCAGAGGAAGAAGGAATCTGGAAGGCAGAGGGTAGAGGGGAGCTTGAGACAGAGGTGGAGCAATAGAGGGGGTCGATTGGACCAGGAGGACAGAGGTGGCCTGGAAGGGCAGAAGCCTCAACCTGGGGCCTTAGTAAGTTCCCCAGGGTTGAGTGGGTGGGGAAATACCAGCCAGTTTCTTGTTTCTGAAATACTTCAGGAGCCTTAACACTGTTTCTCACATCTAGATGACCCACTTAGGGAAGGGGTCCCTGAAGAGCAGAGGATATCCTAGAGGGCAGAAGGGTCAGCTGGAGGGTATAGAGGGCCCTGTAGGGCAGAAGGGACCCCAGAGGAAAGAGGCTCCGGGCCCCAGGCCCCAGAAGTCCCCTGTGGTCAAGTGAAAGGGGAACCCCATGAGACTTCCCTGATGAAACCTACAGTCTCCTCAGAGGCCTGTCCCCATCCCAGCAGGCATGCTGTTTCAAGCATCCGAGAGCAGCCAAACCACTGGTGGTGCCCAAAAGATTCCCAGCACCAAAACTACTTCCTCACCCGCAGCTACCCTCAGTCACTGGTCATCTGCCCTAGACCATCCCCTATTCCCTTCAACCCAGTACCTGGTTGCCCCCAGGGCTCGTCCTGTCTGCCTATCCACAGGAGGTCCCCCACTAATGCCTGAAAGGTAACAGGCATGGGGAGACACAGACTCTGTGTCTTCCCTCACCATCATCTTGTCTCCGCCCCCTACGTTGTGACTTTGTAGCAGCACCAGCAGTCGTGTTTCACATTCATGTCTTTGGGCACCTGAAGGACCCTAAGACTACACACTTTCCTCAACCACTGGCCTGGAAAATGTATACGACAGTTCAGTTCAGCTCAGTTCAGTCTCTCAGTCGTGTCTGACTCTTTGCCACCCCATGAATCACAGCACGCCAGCCCTCCCTGTCCATCACCAACTCTCAGAGTTCACTGAAACTCACATCCATTGAGTTGGTGATGCCATCCAGCCATCTCATCCTCGGTCATCCCCTTTTCCTCCTGCCCCCAATCCCTCCCAGCATCAGAATCTTTTCCAATGGGTCAACTCTTCGCATGAGGTGGCCAAAGTACTGGAGTTTCAGCTTTAGCATCATTCCTTCCAAAGAACACCCAGGGTTGATCTCCTTTAGAATGGACTGGTTGGATCTCCTTGCAGTGCTGTAAAGTAAATGCTTTCTGAAGAAATAAATCTCCATCATGATTGTTTAAAAATTAACTTCAATGTATAGTACAGATTCTCATCAAAAGAGGAGTAGGAAATTATGTCCTAAAACTGATAGAAGGCATCTAAGACAAGCCCACAGCTAAAATCATAATTAATGATAAAAGATTGAGTGCTTTCTTCCTAATTTTAGAAAGAAGACAAGAGGCCCACTTTTACCCTTTACATTCAATATTATACTAGAGACTTTAGCTAGTGCAGTATGGTCAGACAAAGAAATATATATTTAAATTAGAAGCAAGAAATTAAGCTATTGTAATGCATATGGTTCAAATATTCTCTCTCACCTTCTCACCCTCAGTTCATCCCATCCTCTCATTCCTTTGCTGTATCTGCTAGCCTGTACTCTATGTTTGTGCCTCTATTCCTGTCTTGCTAATAGATTAATCAGTATCATTGTTTTTTAGACTACATACATGTACATTAATATATGGTGTTTGTTTTTATCTTTCTGACTTACTTCATTCTGTATAACAGGCTCCTTTCTCCTGGTTTTATTTGTTCCCTCCAAGAGTCTTTTCCCCCAGTCCTGTATAAGTTCTGTAATCAAATGCCACTGGCCTCCAAAATAATAATTAAAAAAAAAAAAAAAAAAACCAAGGGGTTCTCAGTCCCTTTGTCAGATCTCCTGGTTGGGAAATCTGTTGGGGGTCCTAGAACTTTTTTAAAGTGCAAGAATTTGTTTGGTACAATTGTTCTGGAGTTTGTCTGCTCAGTGGCTCTGTGGTGGGGTGAATGGTGACTTCTTCCAAGAGGGTTTATGCCACACACTGTGTGACCCAGGTCTGCTGCACCCAGAGCCCCTGACTCTGTGGCAGGCCACTTCTGACCCATACATCTGCAGGAAACACTCAAAGGCAAGTCTAGCTTAGTCTCTGTGAAATTGCTGGGTCCGGGTGCTCACAAGGTTTTGTTTGAGCCTACCGAGTGTCTCTGGAAGGTATGAGTTTCGGTTATAAACTTAATTTCACCCCTCTTACCATCTTGCTTCTCCTTTGCACTTGGACATGGGGATTTTTTTTTTTTTTGGGATCCAAAATTCTCTTGATGGTTCAGCAATGAGTTGTAATTTTGGAGTTCTCACAGGAGAAGATGAGCACACGTCCTTCTACTCCACCATTTTTTTGGGATACACTCAACAAAAAAGTAAAAAATGCAGTACTTGGGTCAAACTCAAAAATGACAGAAACATCTCTGTTCGCTTACAAGAAAAAATATTCAGTATCACAGTAACCCAAGTCTGTGCCCCAACCAGTAACTCTGAAGAAGCTGAAGTTGAAAGGTTCCATGAAGAACTACAAGACCTTCTAGAGCTAACAACCGGAAAAGACATCCTTTTCATCATAGGGGATTGGAATGCAAAAGTAGGAAGTCAAGAGATACCTGGAGTAACAGGCACATTTGGCCTTGGAGTAGCAAATGGAGCAGAGCAAAAGCTAACAGAGTTTTGCCAAGAAAATACACTGGTCATAGCAAAAACCCTCCTCCAACAACACAAGAGATGACTCTACACATGCAAATCACCAGATGATCAATACCAAAATCAGACTGATTATATTCTTTGCAGCTAAGGATGGAGAAGTTCTTTACAGTCAGCAAAAAACAAGACTGGGAGCTGACTGTGGCTCAGATCATGAACTTATTGGAAAACCAACTAGACCATTCAGATATGACCTAAATCAAATCTTAAATCAAATCAGTAGAAATGACAAATAGATTCAAAGGGTTAGATCTGATAGGCAAAGTGCCTGAATAACAGATACTTAGGCACTTAGACTGAGGTTCGTGACACTGTACAGGAGACAGTGATCAATAAAAAGAAATGCAAAAAGGCAAAATGGTTGTTGGAGGAAGCCTTACAATAAACTGAGAAAAGAAGAGAAGCTAAAGGCAAAAGAGAAAAGTATATATACACATTTGAATGCAGAGTTCCAAAGAATAGCAATGAGATATCAGATAGCCTTCCCCAGTGATCAGTGCAAAGAAATAGATGAAAACTAAAGAATGGGAAAGACTGGAGATCTCTTCAAGAAAATTAGAAATACTAAAATCACTGCAGATTGTGATTGCAGCCGTGAAATTAAAAGACGCTTACTCCTTGGAAGGACAGTTACGATCAACCTAGATAGCATATTCAAAAGCAGAGAGATTACTTTGCCAGCAAACGTCTATCTAGTCAAGGCTACGGTTTTCCAGTAGTCATGTATGGATGTGAGAGTTGGACTGTGAAGAAAGATGAGCAGCAAAGAATTGATGCTTTTGAACTGTGGTGTTGGAGAAGACTCTTGAGAGTCCCTCGGACTGCAAGGAAATCCAACCAGTCCATTCTAAAGGAGATCAGTCCTGAGTGTACTTTGGAAGGAATGACGCTAAGGCTCAGATAGCCTTCCCCAGTGATCAGTGCAAAGAAATAGATGAAAACTAAAGAATGGGAAAGACTGGAGATCTCTTCAAGAAAATTAGAAATACTAAAATCACTGCAGATTGTGATTGCAGCCGTGAAATTAAAAGACGCTTACTCCTTGGAAGGACAGTTACGATCAACCTAGATAGCATATTCAAAAGCAGAGAGATTACTTTGCCAGCAAACGTCTATCTAGTCAAGGCTACGGTTTTTCCAGTAGTCATGTATGGATGTGAGAGTTGGACTGTGAAGAAAGATGAGCAGCAAAGAATTGATGCTTTTGAACTGTGGTGTTGGAGAAGACTCTTGAGAGTCCCTCGGACTGCAAGGAAATCCAACCAGTCCATTCTAAAGGAGATCAGTCCTGAGTGTACTTTGGAAGGAATGACGCTAAGGCTGAGACTCCAATACTTTGGCCACCTCATGCGAAGAGTTGACTCATTGTAAAAGACCCTGATGCTGGGAGGGATTGAGGGTAGGAAGAGAAGGGGACGACAAAGGATGAGATGGTTGTATGGCATCATCAACTCAATGGACATGAGTTTGAGTGATCTCCGGGAGTTGTTGATGGGCAGGGAGGCCTGGCATGCTGCGATTCATGGGGTCGCAAAGAGTTGGACATGACTGAGTGACTGAACTGAACTGAAGGGAATATTTCAGTCAAAGATGGGCACAATACAGACAGAAACAGTATGGACCTAACAAGCAGAAGACACTAAGAAGAGATGGTGAGAATACACAGAAAAACTGCAAAAAAGATCTTCATGATCCAGATAACCACGATGGTATGATCACTCACCTAGAGCCAGACTTCCTGGACTGTGAAGTCAAGTGGGCCTTAGGAAGGATCAATATAAAGAAAGATAGAGGAGGTGATGGGATTTCAATTGAGCTATTTCAAATCCCAGAAGACAATGCCATGAATGTGCTGCACTCAATATGCCAGCAAATTTGGAAAGCTCATCAGTGGACACAGAACTGGAAAAGGTCAGTTTTCATTCCAATCCTTAAGAAAGGCAATGGCAAAGAGTGTTCAAACTGCTGCACAATTGTGCTCATCTCACACACTAGCAAACAATGCTCAAAATCCTCCAAGACAGGTTTCAACAGTTTGAGAACTGAGAACTTCTAGATGTTCAAACTGGATTTAGAAAAGGCAGAGGAATCAGATCAAATTGCCAACATCTGCTGGATTATCAAAAAAGCAAGAGAGTGCCAGAAAAATATCTACTTGTGCTTTATTGACTATGACAAAGCCTTTGACTGTGTGGATCACAACAAACTGTGGAAGATTCTGAAAGAGATGGAATACTAGACCACCTTACTCAAATTGGAACCATTGGAAAACACCCTGATGCTAGGAAAGATGAAAGTAGGAAGAGAAGGGGGTCCTCTGTTAGATCCCATTTGACAGAGGATGGGATGGTAGGATAGAATCACCAATTCTATGGACATGAGTTTGCACAAGCTCCAGGAGTTGGTGATGGACAAGAAAGCATATCGTGCTGCAGTCCATGGGATTGGAAAGAGCCAGACACGACTGAGCAACTGAACTGATGGATGAATAGTATCATGCAATCTGCATGAAGCAAGAATTTTCCTTCCTTTTTTTCAGTCTGTATTCCTTTTACTTATTTTTCTTCTCTGATTGCTGTGGATAAAACTTCTGCAATTATGTTGGATACTAGTGGTAATAAGGGGGACCCTTGTCTTGTTTCTGATCTTAGAGGAAACACCTTCAGTTTTTCACATTGAGAATAATGTTTCCTATGTGTTTGTCATATATGGCCTTAATTATGTTGAGGAAGGTTCCTTCCATGCTCATTTTCTAAAGAGTTGTTTATGTTTTTAATCATAAGTAGATGTTTATTTTGTCAAAGTTTTTCTGCATCTACTAAGATTATCATACAATTTTTATCTTTTGATTTGCTGATATGGTGTATCACTTTATTAAATTCGTGTATAACGAAGGATCTTTGCATGCCTGGGATGAATTGGAGTTGATGATGATATATGATCTTTATAATGTGTTGTTAGATTCTGTTTGCTAGTATTTTGTTTAGGACTTTTTCATCTCTATCAATGATATTGGCCAGTGGTTTTCTTTCTCTCTTTTTCAATATATATTTTTTTCTGGTTTTGGTATCAAGGTAATGGTGTCCTCATAGAATGGATTTGGTAGTGTTCTTCCCTCTGCAAAATTCTGGAAGGGCTTGAGCAGTTAGGTGTTAGCTCTTCTAAAAGAATTTGGTAGAATTATATGTGAAGACACCTGGCCTTTGACTTTTTTTTGTGTGTGTGTGAGAATTTTTATCACAGTTTCAATTTCATTGGTTGTGTTTTCTCTGTTTATATTTTCTATTTCTTCTTGGATAAGTCATGGAATGTTGTACTATCTAAGAATTTGTCCATTTCTTCCAGGTTGTCCACATGACTGGTATATCACTGCTTAGAGTAGTCTCTTACAATCCTTTGTATTTCTACATTGTCTGTTGTGACCTTTCCTTTTTTATCTCTAGTTGATTTGAGGTTTTTATTCTTTTTTGTTGATTCTGACTAATGTTTTGTCAATTTTGTTTATCATCTCAAAAAACCAACTTTTAGTTTTATTGATCTTTCCTATTATTTCATTTCTTTATCATTTATCTCTGCATTATTTTTTTCCTTCTACTAAGTTTGAGGGTTTTCTTGTCTTTTTTTTTTCTGGTTGCTTTAGGTATAAGATTAGGTTGTCTATTTGATGTTTTTCTTATTTATTGAGGTAGGCTTTTATTGCTATAAACCTCCCTCATAGAACTACTTTTACTGCATCCTTTAGGTTTTGGAGTAAATCCATTTTCCAACTGAGGAAACAGAGAGGTTAAGTCATGTTCCCAAGATCACAAAATGATTAAATAGGTTTTTTGACACTGAGAAAAATGTAACATTTTCCCCCATCCCCAAGAGAAACCTTTTATTGAGGAGATCTAAACAATGGTGTACCAGAAGGACATCCACCCATCTTCTCCTATGAGAACACCAAAATTGCAACTAGCTCTTGAACAATTATAGACAAGAAGATGTTGGAACCCATCAAAAAAAGATACTCCACATCCAAGGACACAGTAGAAGCCACAACAAAATGGTAAGAGGGGCACAATCACAGTAAAATCAATTATTATGCTCGCCAAAGTGGGCAACCCACAACTGGAGAAAAATAATACCAAATAAGTTATTACACAGTTGTGAGTTTCTAAGCTCCATATCAGAATTCCCAAGAGGATCTGTCAAAGGGACTCAGAATACCCAGGGAATCTAACTTCAAAGGACAGTGGGATTTGATAACAGAACTTCCACAGGACTAGAGGAAACAAAGACTCTTCGAAGGCACAAACATAATCTTTTTCAAACAAGGACCCAGGGAAAAGGAGCAGTGACCCAAGAGAGATTGAAGCATATCTGCCTGTGAATGTGTGAAGGTCTTCTATGGAGGCATGTGTTGGCAGTGGCCTGCCTCAGGGAGATGAGTGCTAGCAGCAGCAGTCCTGAGAGGTGTGTCTTGATGTAAATCCTTTTTGGAGTTCACAGATAGCTCTACCATAGAGTCTGCAGACTCCAGGACTTAGTCAACTCAGGCCGAACAACTCACAGGGAGGGAGAACAGCCCCAGACTTCAATAGACAATTGTATTAAAGATTTACAGAGAATAACTCTGCCCACAAGTGAAAGGCCCAGATTTCCTCACAGACAGTTCTTCCCTTCAGGAAGTTTGCACAAGCGTCTTATTCTAATGCATCAGAAGACAGACAGAAGTAAGAACTATAATTTCACACCTCCATAATGAAAACCACAATCAGAAATCTAACCAAAATGATCACATGGATAACAGCCTTGTGCAACTCAATGAAGCTCTTAGACACGCCATGGAGGGTACCCCAAGATGGACAGGTCATGGTGGAGAGTTCTGACAATGTGTGATCCACTGGAGAAGGGAATGGCAAACCACTTCAGCATTCTTGCCTTGAGAACCCCATGTTCAGTTCAGTTCAGTCGCTCAGTCATGTCCGCCTCTTTGCGACCCCATGAATTGCAGCACGCCAGGCCTCCCTGTCCATCACCAACTCCCGGAGTTCACTCAGACTCACGTCCATTGAGTCCGTGATGCCATCCAGCCATCTCATCCTCAGTCGTCCCCTTCTCCTACTGCCCCTAATCCCTCCGAGCATCAGAGTCTTTTTAAGTGAGTCAACTCTTCGCATGAGGTGGCCAAAGTACTGGAGCTTCAGATTCAACATCATTCCAAAGAAATCCCAGGGTTGATCTTCAGAATGGACTGGTTGGATCTCCTTGCAGTCCAAGGGATTCTCAAGAGTCTTCTCCCAACACCCCAGTTCAAAAGCATCCATACTTTGGTGCTCAGCCTTCTTCACAGTCCAATTCTCACATCCATACATGGCCAAAGTAAAAACCATAGCCTTGACTAGACGGAC
>SJXQ01008943.1:0-21577 GCA_006408695.1 Aepyceros melampus | reverse complement strand
TAGAATGTCGACCTTCACCCTTGCTATCTCTTGTTTGACCACTTCCAATTTGCCTTGATTCATGGACCTGACATTCCAGGTTCCTATGCAACATTGCTCTTTACAGCATCGGATCTTACTTCTATCACCAGTCACATCCACAGCTGGGTATTGTTTTCGCTTTGACTCCATCCCTTCATTCTTTCTGGAGTTATTTCTCCACTGATCTCCAGTAGCATATTGGGCACCTAATGACCTGGGGAGTTCCTCTTTTGGTATCCTATCATTTTGCCTTTTCATACTGTTCCCCATGAACAGTATGAAAATGCTAAAATACATGACACTAGAAGATGAGTGCCCCCAGGTCAGCAAGTGGCCCATATACTACTAGGGAATATGGGATAAATAGCTCCAGAATGAAGAAGAGACTGGGCCATGGTGGAAATAATGGATGGTAGTGGATGTGCCTGCTGGTGAAATTAAAGTCTGATGTTGTAAAGAACAATATTACATAAAACTCTGGAATGATATGTTCATGAATCAAGGTAAATTGGACGTGGTCAAGCATGAGATGGCAAGAGTGAACAGTGACAGTTTAGGGATCAATGAACTAAAATGGGTGGGGATGGGTAATTTGATTTGGATGATTATTATGTCTACTACTGTGAGCAAGAATCCCTTAAAAGAAATGGAGTACCCCTCATAGTCAACAAAAGAGTTTGAAATGCAGTACCTGAGTGCAATATCAAAAACAACAGTATAATCTCAGTTCATTTACAAGGCAAACCATTCAACATCACAGTAATCCAAGTCTATGCCCCAACCACTAATGCCCAAAAAGGTGAAATTGAACAGTTCTATGAAAACCTACAAGACCTTCTAGAACTGACACCAGAAAGTGTGCTTTTCATCATAGGGAATTGGAATGCAAAAGTAGGAAGTCAAGAGATGCCTGGAGTAACAGGTAAACTTGGTCTTGTGTACAAAATGAAGCAGGGTAAATGCTAACAGAGTTTTGCCAAGAAGACACACTGGGTCATTGTGAATACCCTCTTACAACAACACAAGACATGACCCTATGCATGGACATCACCAGATGGTCACTAACAAAATCATATTGATTATATTGTTTGAAGTCAAAGAAGGAGAAGCTCTATACAGTCAGCAAAACCAAGAGATGAGGCTGACTGTGGTTCAGATCATGAGCTTCTTATTGCAAAATTCAGACTTTAGTTGTAGAAAGTAGGGGAAAGCAATAGATCATTCAGTTATAATGGTCTAGATCAAATCCCCTATTATTTTACAGTGGAGGTGACAAATAGATTAAAGGAGTAGATCTGGTCGACATACTGCCTGAAAAACTGTGGATAAAGGTTTATAACACTTTTTAGGAGGTGGTGACCAAAACCATTTCAAAGAAAAATAAATTCAGGAAGGCAAAATGTTTGTCTGAGGAGGCCTTAGAAATACGTGAGAGAAATAGAGAGGTGAAAGGCAAACGAGAAAGGAAAATATATACCCAACTACAGAGTTCCAGAGAATAGCAATGTGAAATAAAATCTTCTTAAGTGAACAATACAAAAAAAAAAAAAAAGATGAAGACAATAGAATGGGAAAGACTAGAGATCTCGTCAAGAAAATTTAGAATACCAAAAAACATTTCATGCAATGATTGGTACAATAAAGGACAGAAATTGAAAATACCTAACAGAATCAGAAGAGGTTAAGAAGTGAAAAGAATACACAAAAGTGTACAAAAGGAAGTCTTAATGACACAGATAACCATGATGTTGTGGTCATTCACCTAGAACTAGACATCCTGGAGTGGTGTCTTAAGAAGCATTATTTCCTTAGGCCTTAGGAAATGAGCTTTAGGAAGAATTACTACAAACAAAGCTAGTGAGGTGATGGAATTCCAGGTGAGCTATTGAAAATCCTAAAATATGATCCTCTTAAAGTGCTGCCCTCAAAATGCCAGCAAATTTAGAAGACTCAGCAGTGATCACAAAACTAGAAAAGTCAATTTTCATTACAATCCCAAAGAATGTCAATACCAATAAATATTCAAACTACCATAAAATTGTGCTCATTTCACATTCTAGCAAGCTTATGCTCAAAATACTTCAAGCTGAAAACTTTCGGATGTGCATGCTAGGATTCAAAAAACAAATGAAACATATATTATCATATGTGAAGTGAATCATCAGTTCAGGTTCAATGCATGAGACAAGGTGCTCAGGGCTGGTGCACTGGGATGACCCAGAGGGATGGGATGGGGAGAGAGGTGGGAGGGGGGGTTCAGGATGGGGAACACATGTACACTCATGGTGGATTCATGTCAATGTATGGCAAAATCAATACAATATTGTAAAATAAATAGCCTCCAATTAAAATAAATAAATTTATATTTAATTTTAATTATAAAGTAAATAAATTTATATTAAAAAATAACAAAGAAACCAGAGATCAAATTGTTAACATTTATTACCTCACAGGGAAAGCACAGGAGCTCCAGGAAAAACATCTACTTCTGCTTCATTGGCTACACAAAAGTCTTTGACAGTGTGGGTCACAACAAACTGTGGAAAATTCTTAGACATGGGAGAACCAACCAGATTATCTTACCTGTCTCCTGAGAAGCCTGAATGAAGGTAAAGAAGCAACAATTAAGACAAAAATGAAACAACTGACTGGTTCAAAATTGGGAAATGAGAACAACACTATATTGTCACCTTGATTTTTAACAACATATATGCAGAGTAATTCATATGAAATGCCAGAATGGATATATCACAAGCTGGAATCAAGATCGCTGGCAGAAATATCCACAGCCTCAGATATGCAGATGATAACCATTCAAATGACAGAATGTGAAGAGGAATGAAAGAGCCTCTTGATGGAGGTGAAAGTGAAGTTGTTCAGTTGTGTCAGACTCTTGTAACCCCGTGGACTACAGTCCATGAAATTCTCCAGGTCAGAATACTGAAAGCCTTTTTCTTCTCCAGGGGATCTTCCCAAACCAGGGATTGAACCCAGGCCTCCTGCATTGCAGGTGGATTCTTTACGAGCTGAGCAACTAGGGAAGCCCAATAAGACTGGAGTGGGAAGCCTATCCCTTCTCCAGTGGATCTTCCCAACCCAGGAATAGAACCAGGGTCTCCTGCATTGCAAGTGGATTCTTTACCAACTGAGCTATCAGGGAAGGTGAAGGTGAAAGAGGAGAGTGAAAAAGCTTAAAACTCAACATTAAAATGCCTAAGATAATGGCATCTGGTCCCATCACTTCATGGCAAATAAACAGGGAAAAAGTGAAAGCAGTGACAGGTTTTATCTATGGATGGTGACTGCAGCTATGAAATTAAAGACGCTTGATCCTTAGATAGAAAGTTATGATAGTTCTAGACAATGTATTTAAACTCAGACACATCACTTCACTAACAAAGATCCATATAGTCAAATCTATGTTTTTCCAATAGTCATATATGGATAAAACTGTTGGTCCATAAAGAAGTCTCAGGGCCCAAGAACTGATGCGTTTGAATTGTGGTCCTGGATAAGACTCTTGTGAATCCCTTGGATAGCAAGGAGATCAAACCATTCAATCCTAAAGGAAATCCATCCTGAATATTCATTGGAAGGACTGATGCTGTGGCTAAAGCTCCAATACTTTGGCCACCTGATGCAAAGAGTGCACTTGTACAAAAGACTCTAACGCTGGGAAAAATTGAAGGCAAAAGGAGAAGCCAGTAGCAGAGAATGAGATGGTTAGATAGCATTACTGTCGTGATGGACATGAATTTGAGAAAACTCCAGGTGACAATAGAGGACAAAGGAGCCTGGTGTTCAATAATCCATTGGATCACAAAGAGTCAGACACCACTTAGGAACTGAAGAACAATAACAACAAAAAGTAATGCATGGTGTCTATTAAGTAAAATGAAAAAAGAATTTTTGCAACTCAAAAATAAAAAGACAAACAACCCCATTAAAAATGTTAGAAAGATTTGAGTAGATAAAGAATGTATACACAAGGCCAGTATGTACATGAAAACATGTTCAACATTATTCAGTTCAGTCGCTCAGTCGTGTCTTGCGACCCCATGAATCACAGCACATCAGGCCTCCCTGTCCATTAGTCATCAGAAAAATATATATCAAAACCATAATGAAATACCACTTAACACTTATTAGGATGGCTTCAGTAAAACAAACAAACAAAACTAAACTAAATATTCATAATGGTGAATTTGGAATCCTTGTAAATGGCTGATGCGAATGGAAAATGGTGCTGCCACCTTGGAAGACAATCTGACAGTACCTAAAACTATTAAGCCGAAAGTTACCAAATGAACTAGCACCTCCACTTTTAGTATGTTTTCCCCAAATTTTAAAACAGGTACTGAAATAAATACTTGCACACAAATGTTCATAATGCCAGTATTTATAATAGCCAAAAGGTGCAAACAACCCAATGTACACCAACTGACGAATGTTTTGTGATGTGGTAGGGTACAACCAACACTGGACTATCTTTCACCAGGAAAAAAAAAAAGCAAAATTAATATGGATACATGCTACAGCATGATTAAATCCTGAAACCATTATGCTAAGTAAAAGGAAGTAGACACAAAACTCAAGATGTAAAATATTCATGTACACTCATAGCTGATTCATGTCAATGTATAGCAAAACGAATACTGTATTGTAAAGCAAAACAAATAAAAATTAAAATTAATTTTAAAAAAGATGCAAAATCAATATATGTAATACTCAGTTTATATGAAGTGAACAGAGGTGTCAAACCCCCAGAGATATAAGATATATCAGTAATTTCCAGAGTTTGCAGTGGAGCCAGGAATAAGTAGTGACTGAATAGCTAAACAGTTTCTTTAGGGGGTAAGGAAAATGCACTGGAATTATATACTTGTGTTGGTTGCAAGGCTTTGTGAGTCAAGTTGATCCTTGAACAGCATGGCTTTGAGTTGTGCAGGTCCACATAGACAAAAATTGTTTTCAATGGTAAATACAGCACAACTGTAAGAGTCCCAGGTGTTGGAGAAGACTCTTGAGAGTCCCTTGGACTGCAAGGAGATCCAACTAGTCCATTCTGAAGGAGATCAACCCTGGGATTTCTTTGGAGGGAATGATGCTAAAACTGAAGCTCCAGTACTTTGGCCACCTCTTGCGAAGAGTTGACTCATTGGAAAAGACCCTGATGCTGGGAGGGATCGGGGGCAGGAGAAGAAGGGGACGACAGAGGATGAGATGGCTGGATGGCATCACGGACTCAATGGACGTGAGTCTGAGTGAACTCCAGGAGTTGGTGGTGGACAGGCAGGCCTGGCGTGCTGCAATTCATGGGGTCGCAAAGAGTCGGACACAACTGAGTGACTGAACTGAACTGAACTGAACTGAATGCTCAGGTGTGGAAACTGTAGGAATAGAAGGTGCTTGTAAAGTTGTAGGCAGATTTTTTTTTCTTTTTTTTCTTAATTAACTTTTATTTTTTAGATTGTTTTGCTTTACAATACTGTATTCGTTTTGCTATACATTGACATGAATCAGCCACAAGTGTACATGAACTCCCAATCCCGACCCCCACCTCCCCTCTCCTGCCCCACACCATCTCTCTGGATTATCCCCATGCATCAGTCCCAAGCATCCTGCATCCTGCATCGAACCTAGACCGGCGATTCATTTCACTTATGATATCATACATGTTACACTGCCACTCTGCCAAATAAAAACATAGCTAAATAATATGAAATGAACCCCAGACAGCATAGAAAAAATTTCATACATATGCATTTCATACAGTACTATGGAAAATTATTCATTTTGTTTCCTTTCTCAAGTGGTTTTCAAATGCTTACTTTATCTTGATTTTTTAATTGCATAAATAATTGTAAATGTTAAATAATAGAAATTAGCATGAACTAATCACTTCGTCTGCAGAGATGGCTGACCAAGGTTTTAAGAAGCCTCAACCTTGTTCTTACTTTCACTCATTAAAAATTTGTAAACTCATTCAAATCTCTCAACTTCTGTCAGCCTTACTACTTTCATCCATAAAAATAAGAGTATTGGACCAAATAATTTGTAATTCATGTGCCAGGGTTTGAACTGCAATATACAGTTTCAAATAGTTTAGTTGTGGTGGGAGAATTCAGAACTATTACAGATTTACTCTCAATTAATTAATATTTCCAAAGCACTGCATATGAAAATATGCAGGAAGCACCATGAATATCCTCCACACCATTTTTATTATAACTTTTAGGTCACAGCTGTATGTAGTTGTTACTTTTAATTCCTATAGCTTTCTTTGTAATTTTGAGCATTTTAATTTAATATGAGAATTATCTTTCATCTTATAAAGATTTTAGTTTATATTATCATTTTATGTGTTATTAAAATTTCTTTCTTAGCATTTAGATTCATTCAATCTTACTGCTTATCTTTTATACCTGAAACAAGTCTAACCTTTTTCTCAGTATAATAGAAATCCTATTGCCTTATCTCTTAACTACCACAAAAATGCAAGTATTTTTAAATTTTGGGTTCATTACACGTAGAAATATGCTGAAATAAAGGGACTCTAAGAATCTGTAGTGTAACTCCCACCCATTTCATTTCCATTATAAATTTTCATCAACATGGAGACAACATTTCATTCCCCAGCACAAACATAGCAGAGGAGAATTCTAAATTCCCACAATTGAAGCATATCAGTTGTCATGCTGTGCTTGTAAATATTTTATGTTGACTCCAGACTCAGAGTATATGTGCTATTTTTCTGTTTCCAGAGAAATAGGTCCTTTTAAAATTTCAGTTACACAAAAAACCTCGAATAGCCAAAGCCATCTTGAGAAAGAAGAATGGAACTGGAGGAATCAACCTGCCTGACTTCATGAAACTAAAGACCTATATATAGAAAATTATAAAACACTGATGAAAGAAATCAAAGAGGACACTAATAGATGGAGAAATATACCATGTTCATGGATTGGAAGAATCAATATAGTGAAAAAGAGTATACTACCCAAAACAATCTACAGATTCAATGCAATTCCTATCAAGATACCAGCGGTATTTTTCACAGAGCTAGAACAAATAATTTCACAATTTGTATGGAAACACAAAAAACCTCGAATAGCCAAAGCCATCTTGAGAAAGAAGAATGGAACTGGAGGAATCAACCTGCCTGACTTCAGGCTTTACTGCAAAGCCACAGTCATCAAGACAGTATGGTACTGGCACAAAGACAGAAATACAGATCAATGGAACAAAATAGAAAGCCCAGAGATAAATCCACACACCTATGGACACCTTATCTTTGACAAAGGAGGCAAGAATTACAGTGGATTAAAGACAATGTCTCTCTCTCTCTCTCTCTCTCTCTCTCTCTCTCCCTCTCTCTCTTTTTGTAGGCAGATTTTTTACAGCTGGGCAATTTGATGCCTCTAACTACCTCCCCAAATCCTATGCATTCTTCAAGGGTTAACTGAATAATAAAAATCACTCAACTATTCACTTTAAAGTGGTAAATTTTATGAAGTGCGAGTTACATTTCAATAAATAAGAGATATTGATATAGCAGAGGAACAGATATATTGATTGATAGCACAGAATATATAACTTAGAAACAACCCCTCCTCAAAAGTATAACCCCTTGATTTTTGGCAAAGGGGCAAAACTAATTCAATGAACAAATGACAGTGTTTTTAACAAATAGTCTAGAGAAATTGAACATTTGAAATGTAATGGTTAAACACTTGAGATATAAGGAAACTACCTGTTTTCTATAGTGGTTGTACCAATATGAATTTTCAGCATCAATGTGAATGATTCAGTTTCTCTTCTAGTTAGCATTTAGTGTTATCTTTTTTTTGCTGGTTTTAAGCCATGCTGATAGGTAGTTCATTTACATTTCAAATGTTCAAATAGCATACTATTTTACTCAGACATTTTACTCCTTGACAATTATTCCAGAGAGACAGAAAACTATGCTTACATAAAATCTATTTATGGATATTTATAATTAGCCCCAAACCTGAAACAACACAGAGATCCTTCAGTTTGTTGTCGTTCATCCTCTCAGTCATATCCAACTTTTTGGGACCCCATGGACTGCAGCAGTTTCCTTGTCCTTCACCATTCCTAGAACTTGCTCAAACTTGTGTCCATTGAGTTCCTTCCTTCTATCTTTCCCAGCATCATTTTCTAATGAACTGGCTTTTCATATCAGGTTGCCAAAGTATTGAAGTAGCTTCAGAATCAGCCCTTCCAATGAATATTCAGGGTTGATTTCCTTTAGGATTGACTGATTTGATCTCTTGGCTGACCAAGTGACTCCCAAGAGCCTTCTCAAATGCCACGTTCAAAAGCATCAATTCTTCAGTGCTCAGTCTTCATTATCATCCAACTTGCATATCCATACATGACTACTGAAAAAACCATAGCTTTGACTAGGTGGACATTTGTCAGCAAAGTAATGTCTCTGCTTTTTAATATGCTGTCTAGGTTTGTCATAGCTTTTCTTCCAAAGAGCAAGTGTCTTAATTTCGTGGCTGTAGTCACAGTTCACAGTGATTTTGGAGCCCAAGAAAATCCAATCTGTTACCGTTTCCATTTTTTCCCCCATCTATTTGCCATGAAGTGATGGTATTGAATGCCACAATCTTAGTTTTTTGAACGTTGAGTTTTGAGCCAGCTTTTTCACTCTCTTCTTGCACCTTCATCTAGAGGCTCTTTAATTCTTCTTTGATTTCTGCTGTGTATCTGAGGTCATTGATATTTCTCCCATGAGTCTTGATTGCAGCCTGTGTTTTATTAATGCCAGTATTTCGAATGATTCACTCTACATATAAGTTAAATAAGCTGGTGGCAATATACAGCCATGACGTACTCCTTTCCCATTTTGGAACCAGACCATTGTTCCATGTTCAGGTCTAGCTATTGCTTCTTGCATACAGGTTTCACCGTAGGTGATCTCGTATTCCCAACTCTCGAAGAATTTACCACAGTTTGTTCAGTTGTGTCTGACTCTTTGCAACCCCATTGATTTTAGTCCACCAGGTTCTTCTATCCATGGGACTCTCCAGACAAGAATACTGTAATGTGTAACCATTTCCTTTTCTAGGGAATCTTTCCAACCCAGGGATCAAACCTGGGTCTCTGGCATTGCAGTCAGATTCTTTACTGTTGAGGTACCAGGGAAGCCTGTCCTTCAGTTGGTTCCTGATTCAACAAGCCTGGTACATCCATTGCATGGGATATTACTCAGCAATGAAAAGGAGTAAATTATTTTACAGTGTTTAAATGTTTTTACTCTTTGATAATTTGGTTGTTTAATAACTAAATTGTATCCATCCATGCAACCATTTCATGTTCTGTCATCCCTTTTCCTCCTGCCTTCAATTGTTCCCAGCATACGGTCTTTTCCAGTGAATCAGTTATTTGTATCAGGTGGCCAAAGTATTGATGGCATCAACGATTCAATGGACAAGAGTCTGAGCAAGCCCCAGGAGTTAGTGAAAGACAGGGAAACCTGGCATGCTGCAGTCTGTGAGGTCACAGAGTTGGACATGATTTAGTGACTGAACTGACTGACTGAAGTTGTGGTCCAACTCCTTTACAACCAATAGACTAAAGCATTCCAGGTTCCTCTGTCCATGAGATTTCCAAGGCAAGACTATTGGAGTGGGTTGCCATTTCCTTCTCCAAGGGATCTTCCCAATCCAGGGATGGAACCTGTGTCTACTGCATTGGCAGGCTAATTCTTTACCAATGAGCCACCAGGATACCTTTCTACTCTGTTAATTTTGATTCTAAATTTTAGGTTTAGTTTGCCAGATAATCAAAGATTATAAATCTATACTTTGAGCATAATTTTAAATATTTGGATGTTATTGCAAACTGTAAAGTTCTTTTTGTTTTTAATTGGAGGCTAATTACTTTAAGTAGCAATATTTCTCTTTTTTCATCTATTTTAAAAAATACCATACTGTTGATAAATACTTATTTTGCATTTTTCTCTTTATTTTTATTTCTTATTGAATTATAGTTGGTTTACAATGTTGTATTAGTTTCATATGTACAGAAAAGTGATTCAGCTATTTTACAGATATATATGCACATATATATCTTTTTAGATTATTTTTGCTTATATTTATTACAAAGTATTGAGTATCATTCCTTGTGCTATACATATTGAATATATAGCAGTGTGTATTGTTAACCCAAACTCCTATTCTATCACTACCCTCTTTTTCCTTTGGGAACCATAAATTTATATTCTGTGTCTGTGGGTATATTTCTGTTTTGTACATAAGTTTTTTTTTTTTTTTTCAGTTCAGTCACTCAGTCTTGTCTGCCTTTTTGTGACCCCATGAATCGCAGCATGCCAGGCCTCCCTGTCCACACCAACTCCCGGAGTTCACACAGACCCACGCCCATGGAGTCAGTGATGCCATCCAGCCATCTCATCCTCTGTCGTCCCCTTCTCCTCCTGCCCCCAATCCTTCCCAGCATCAGAGTCTTTTCCAACGAGTCAACTCTTCGCAAGAGGTGGCCAAAGTACTGGAGCTTCAGTTTTAGCATTATTCCTTCCAAAGAAATCCGAGGGCTAATCTCCTTCAGAATGGACTGGATGGATCTCCTTGCAGTCCAAGGGACTCTCAAGAGTCTTCTCCAACACCCCAGTTCAAAAGCATCAATACTTTGGCGCTCAGCCTTCTTCACAGTCCAACTCTCATATCCATACATGACCACAGTAAAAACCATAGCTTTGACTAGACGGAACTTAGGCGGCAAAGTAATGTCTCTGCTTTTGAATATACTATCTAGGTTGTTCATAACTTTTCTTCCAAGGAGTAAGCGTCTTTTAATTTCAAGGCTGCAGTCACCATCTGCAGTAATTTTGGAGCCCAGAAAAATAAAGTCTGACAGTGTTTCTACTGTTTCCCCATCTATTTACCATGAAGTGATGGGACTGGATGCCATAATCTTCATTTTCTGAATGTTGAGCTTTAAGCCAGATTTTTCACTTTCCTTTTTCACTCTCATCAAGAGGCTCTTTAGTTCCTCTTCACTTTCTGCCATAAGGGTGGTGTCATCTGCATATCTGAGGTTATTAATATTTCTCCCAGCAATCTTGATTCCAGCTTGTGTTTCTTCTAGTCCAGCGTTTCTCATGATGTACTCTGGATAGAAGTTAAATAAGCAGGGTGACAATATACAGCCTTGATGTACTCTTTTCCCTATTTGGAACCAGTCTGTTGTTCCATGTCCAGTTCTAACTGTTGCTTCCTGACCTGCATACATATTTCTCAAGAGGCAGGTTAGGTGGTCTGTTATTCCCATCTCTCTCAGAATTTTCCACAGTTTATTGTGATCCACACAGTCAAAGGCTTTGGTATAGTCAATAAAACAGAAATAGATGTTTTCTGGAACTCTCTTGCTTTTTCCATGATCCAGCCATTGTTGGCAATTTGATCTCTGGTTCCTCTGCCTTTTCTAAAGCCAGCTTGAACATCTGGAAGTTCACGGTTCATATATTGCTGAAGCCTGGCTTGGAGAATTTTGAGCATTACTTTACTAGCACGTGAGATGAGTGCAATTGTGCGGTATTTGAGCATTCTTTGACATTGCCTTTCTTTGGGATTGGAATGAAAACTGACCATTTCCAGTCCTGTGGCCACTGCTGAGTTTTCCAAAGTTGCTGGCATATTGAATGCAGCACTTTTACAGCATCATCTTTCAGGATTTGGAATAGCTCGACTGGAATTCCATCACCTCCACTAGCTTTGTTTGTAGTGATGCTTTTTAAGGCCCATTTGACTTCACATTCCAGGATGTCTGGCTCTAGATGAGTGATCACACCATCATGATTATCCAGGTCATGGAGATCTTTTTTGTACAGTTCCTCTGTGTATTCTTGCCACCTCTTCTTAATATCTTCTGCTTCTGTTAGATCCATACCATTTCTGTCCTTTATCAAGCCCATCTTTGCATGAAATGTTCCCTTGGTATCTCTGATTTTCTTGAAGTGGTCTCTAGTCTTTCCCACTCTATTGTTTAGATGCCACATATAAACAATATATGGTATCTTTTTTTTTTTTCCTGGCTTTCTTACTTATCCATTAATCTGTCAATTGGTATTTAGATCAGTTCCATGCATTGGCCATTACAAATAGTGCCTCTATGAACAGTGGGTTGCATTTGTCTTTTCAAATTATGTTTTTCTCTGGGTGTATGCCCATGGCTAGGAATACAGGGCTATATGGTAGCTCTGTTTATAGTGTTTAAGGAATTTCCATACATTTCTCTATATTGACTATATCAATTTGCATTCCTATCAGCAACATAAGAGGGTCCTCTTTTCTTCACACCCTCACCAGCATTTATTATGTATAGACATTTTAATGATGGTCATTCTGATTGGTATAAGGTAATACCTTATTGTGTTTTGTTTAGCATTTCTCTGATAATTAGCAATATTAAGCATGTTTTCATGTACATTTTGGCTATCACTATGTCTTCTTTAGAGAAGCATCTATTTATATATTCTGTCCATTTTTTGACTGGATTTTTCCCCATATATTAAGTGATAGGAGCTGTTTATATATTTTGAAAATTAATCCCTTTTCAGTCACATCATTTGCAATTTCCCCCCCATTTTGTAAGTTGTCTTTTTGTTTGTTTGTTGTTTCCTTTGCTTTAGAAATGTTTTAAGTTCAACTAGGCCATATTTGTTTATTTTTTTGTTTTTATTTCCATTACTCTATGAGTTTAGTTTCAAAATATATTGCTGCAATTTATGTCAAAGAGTGTTCTGCCTATGTTTTCATGTAGGAGTTTTATGGAATCCTGTATTACATTTATATCTTTAATTTATTTTATCTTTATTTTTATGGTATTAAATAGTGTTCTAAATTTATTCTTTTACATGTAAAAGTATTGAATTTACATTTATTCTTTACAAGCTAACCAGTTTCCCAAGCATCACTTACTGAAAGGACGGTCTTTACTCTATTGTTGTGAATTAATTGACCATAGATGTGTGAGTTTATTTCTGGGCTTTCTATACTGTTCCATTCATCTATATGTCTGTTTTTGAACTGGTACTATACTGCTTTTATTACCATAGCTTTGTAGTATAATCTGAAGTCAGAGAGCCTGATTACTCTAGCCCCATTTTTCTTAAGATTACTGTGGCTATTTAGGGTCCATTTTTGTTTCTATAAATTAAAAAAAATTCTTTAGTTCTCTTAAAAATATCATTTTCAATTTTATAGAGATTTTTTGAATATGTAGATTACCTTATGTAATATGGTAATTTTAACAATATTTATTCTTGTAATACAATAACACCTTTCCATCCATCTTTGTCATCTTCAGTTTCCTTTATTGGTTTCTTACTGTTTTCAGGTAGAGATCATTTGCCTATTTTTTTCTTAATATTTCTATTTTATTGAAATATGGCTGCTTACAATGTTTCAGGTGCACTGCAAGATGATTTAGTTATACATATACACACACGCAGAAGAATTGATGCTTTTGAACTGTGGTGTTGGAGAAGACTCTTGAGAGTCCCTTGAACTGCAAGGAGATCCAACCAGTCCATTCTGAGGGAGATCAACCCTGGGATTTCTTTGGAGGGAATGATGCTAAAACTGAAGCTCCAGTACTTTGGCCACCTTATGCGAAGAGTTGACTCATTGGAAAAGACCCTGATGCTGGGAGGGATCGGGGGCAGAAGGAGAAAGGGACGACCGAGGATGAGATGGCTGGATGGCATCATGGACTCAATGGACATGAGTCTGAGTGAACTCCGGGAGTTGGTGATGGACAGGGAGGCCTGGCGTACTGCGATTCATGGGGTCGCAAAGAGTCAGACACGACTGCGTGACTGAACTGAACTGAACTGAATACACATATATTATTTTTCAGAATGTTTCCTATTATCAGTTCAGGTCAGTTCAGTTCAATTGCGCAGTCATGTCTGACTCCTTGTGACCCCATGAATTGCAGCACACCAGGCCTCCCTGTCCATCACCAACTTCTGGAGTTCACTCAAACTCACATCCACTGAGTTGGTGATGCCATCCAACCATCTCATTCTCCATCGTCCCCTTTTCCTCCTGCCCCCAATCCCCCCAGCATCAGAGTCTTTTCCAATGAGTCAACTCTTTGCATGATGTGGCCAAAGTACTGAAGTTTCAACTTTAGCATCATTCTTTCCAAAGAACACTCTTCCTGTTATAGGTTATTATAATATATTGTCTATAGTTTCCTGTGCTATATAATAAAATATTTTTTGCTTGTTGCATATATATTTTTTAAACTAGAAATTTACCATTCACTTATTAAATCAAACAAGTGGAATGAAAATGTCATAAGTTTTTTAGTTAAGCAAAACTTTGAAAGTTTTCTAAAAAAGCTTGAGTAGGATAGGTGTTAGCTCTTCTCGAAATTTTTGGTAGAATTCGGCTGTGAAGCCATCTGGACCTGGGCTTTTGTTTGCTGGAAAGTTTCTGATTACAGTTTCAATTTCTGTGCTTGTGATGGGTCTGTTAAGATTTTCTATTTCTTCCTGGTTCAGTTTTGGAAAGTTGTACTTGTCTAAGAATTTATCCATTTCTTTCACGTTGTCCATTTTATTGGCATATAATTGCTGATAGTTATCTCTTATGATCCTTTGTATTTCTGCGTTGTCTGTTGTGATCTCTCCATTTTCATTTCTAATTTTATTGATTTGATTTTTCTCCCTTTGTTTCTTGATGAGTCTGGCTAATGGTTTATCAATTTTATTTATCCCTTCAAAGAACCAGCCTTTGGCTTTGCTGATTTTTGCTATGGTCTCTTTTGTTTCTTTTGCATTTATTTTTTCCCTAATTTTTATGATTTCTTTCCTTCTACTAGCTCTGGGGTTCTATATTTCTTCCTTTTCTAGTTGCTTTACATGTAGAGTTAAGTTATTTATTTGTCTTTTTTCTTGTTTCTTGACGTATGCCTGTATTGCTATGAACTTTCCTCTTAGCACTGCTTTTATAGTGTCCCACAGGTTTTGGGTTGTTGTGTTTTCATTTTCATTCATTTCTATGCATATTTTGATTTCTTTAGTATTGTAAAGCAAAACAAACTAAAAAATAAAATTTAATTAAAAAAAAAAAAAGATTTCCAAGAGAAATAACAATAACCTTAGATATGCAGATGACACCACCTTATGGCAGAAATAGAAAAGGAACAAAAGAGACTCTTGATCTTCCAGAAAAACATCTACTTCATTGACTATGCTAAAGCTTATGACTATAAACTAAAGAGGAGAGTGAAAAATCTGGCTTAAAACTCAACATTCAAAAAACTAAAATCATGGCATCTGGTCCCATCACTTCAAGATGGGGAAGCAATGGAAGCAGTGACAGATTCTATTTTCTTGGTCTCCCAAATCACTGCAGATGGTGACTGCATCCATGAAATTAAGTCACTTTCTCCTTGGAAGAAAAGCTATGACAAACCTAGACAGTGTACTAAAAAGCAGAGACAATACTTTGCCGATAAAGATCTGTAAAGTCAAAGCTATGGTTTTTCCAGTATTCATGTATAGATGTGAGAGTTGGACCATAAAGAAGGCTGAATACTGAAGAACTGATGCTTTCAAACTGTGATGTTGTGTTTCAAACTGTGATTAAGACTTTTGAATGTCCCTTGGAGTGCAAGAAGATCAAACCAGTCCATCCTAAAGGAAATCAACCCTGAATAGTCATTGGAATATCTGATGTTAAAGCTGAATCTCCAATACTTTGGCCACCTGATGCAAAGAGCCAACTCATTGGAAAAGACCCTGATGCTGGGAAAGATTGAAGGCAGGAGAAGGGGATTACAGTGGATGACATGGTTGAATGACATCACTGACTCAATGGATATGAGTTTAAGCAAGCTCCAGTAGTTGGTGATGGACAGGGAAGCCTGGCAAACTGCAGCCCATGGGGTTGCAAAGAGTCAGAAACAACTGAGCAACTGAACAACCATCATAAAAGAGGACTTCCCAGGTGGTGCTACTGGTAAAGAACCCACCTTCCAATACAGGAGACATATGAGACATGGGTTCGATCCACAGGTCTGGAAGATCCCTGGAGGAGGAAGTACAACACAATCCATTATCCTTGCCTGGGGAATCTCGTGGACAGTGGAGCCTGCTGGACCACAGTTCAAGGGATCACAAAGCATCAGACATAAGAGAAATGAGTGGATAAATAGCACTTGAAAGAAAGTGAAAGTCATTCAGTTGTGTCTGACTCTTTGGTACCCCATGGACTCTAGCTAACCAGGTTCCACTGTTCATGGAGTTCTCTAGGCAAGAATACTGGAGAGGGCAAACATTCCCTTCTGCAGGGGATCTTCCCGACCCAGGGATTGAATCCTGGTGTCCCGCACTGTCAGCAGATTCTTTCTGCGTGAGCCACCAGGGAAGCACTTAATTTTCTGTCAAACTAGGCCACAGAGATGCTTAATGTATGGGATAACTGGGTACCCCTGGAGAGCTGTCCTATATAGAATCTCTTCACAAGCACCCTCTAGGTTTCCCAGAGGAACTACATGGGAAAAATGATTATATTATTTAGAATGTTTCTGGCTTAATAGAAATTCTATATAAACTTGCTAAAAGAATGAGAGCATTTATTGTGTCATAAAACAGGAAGTTTGAGCAGGTTTCTAAGCTTATTGAATACATGACTTAATGAGGTCATCAAAGTTATTGGTTTTATCTGTCTTTTGTCTTTTTTATTTTCAGGGTTGGCTTTATGCTATGACTGGTTTCCCTCAGGCTTACAAGGTGACTGCTATGAGAGATCAACGTTAGAGGCTTATTCCTATTCCTAGGTTCTTGGCTGAGCAGAAAAGAACTTTCCAAGAAGCCCTCAGCTGACTACTTAATTATTTTCTTAATTTAAATTTATTTATTTTAATTGGAGGCTAATTACTTTACAATATTATATTGGTTTTGCCATATCAACATAAATCCTCCACAGGTATACACATGTTCCCCATCCTGAACCTCCCACCCACTCCCCTCCCTGTACCATCCCTCTGGGTCATCCCAGTGCATCAGCACCAAGCATCCTGTATCCTGCATCAAACCTGGACCAGCGATTCATTTCTTATATACATTATACATGTTTCAATGCCATTCTCCCAAATCATCCCACCCTCTCTCTCTCCCAGAGTCTAAAAGACTGTTCTATGCATCTGTGTCTCTTTTGCTGTCTTGCATACAGATTTATCGTTACCATCTTTCTAAATTCCATATATATGCATTAGTATACTGTATTGGTTATTTTCTTTCTGGCTTACTTCACTCTGTGTAATAGGCTCCATTTTTATTCACCTCATTAGAACTGATTCAAATGTATTCATTTTAATGGCTGAGTAATACTCCATTGTGTATATATACCACAGAGGTATCATTTCATGCCAGTCAGAATGGCTGTGATCCAAAAGTCTACAAGCAATAAATGCTGGAGAGGGTGTGGAGAAAAGGGAACCCTCTTACAGTTAATGGGAATGCAAACTAGTACAGCCACTATGGAGAACAGTGTGGAGATTCCTTTAAAAAATGAAAATAGAACTGCCTTATGACCCAGCAATCCTACTGCTGGGCATACACACCGAGGAAACCAGAATTGAAAGAGACACGTGTACCCCAATGTTCACTGCGGCACTGTTTATAATAGCCAGGACATGGAAGCAACCTAGATGTCCATCAGCAGATGAATGAATAAGAAAGCTGTGGTACATATACACAATGACTACTTAATTCTTTTAACTCTGAATAATTTCTATGTCTATTTTCCTACCAATCACTGACAGGTAGAAAGATAAATATTGTGATTGATTTAGACTAAACAGAACCCACTCAGATTCCTACTGAATTCTATAAGCTTCACAGAAGGAGATGGATATTTTGGGGAAAATGAATTCAGTTTCTCATAGAGCAATGGAAGGGGGATTGTAGATTATGGATGGATAAGCAACAATTAAAATGCATTATTACAAACTCTTTGGCTATCAAGAACTTTTCCACATATGCATTTTCATTCCATACATTCTAACATGGATTTTTTTTAACATATGAATGATGAATATGTCTCAATTTCTCCCCAAAAGGAGGAAATCTAAAGTCAATTACTCATTTTTCTGAAGTACAAGATCTCTAGGTAGTATTCAGTCCTTACATGTAGCTCCCAATGGTTCAGTGATTTCTTGCTCAAGAGTGATTTATCTTCCTTAAATGTACACAGATACAATGTAGTGAAAAGCATGATAATTACAATGAAAAACAAAAACAAAAAAAAACTCCCTCTTGTAAAGGTGTACAATAAGAAAATATGTGGTTATCTATAATATACTTTACTCGTTGGACAGGTATACAGAAGTTTCCTGTTCTGTCATGAAAGTGATTTCCCACAGCCTGTGAATCAGAGCTTTAATTCTCTGAATATAGTCACGTCTGTTGTCTCTGTAACCTGAGAGTGGACAGTTCAGAAAATTTCTTTTCTAGGTCTGCACCACTTTAACAATGTGCTTTTTGAAGGTAAAAATTGCTGGGACTAGTGTTTGCTTTAGAAGATTTAGGTTTTTGTTTGTTTGTTTGTTTTTTAAATAGTTGTTCAGTCTACTTACTTTCAATCAACCCCATGACTAAAAATACACAATCAGCAATTATTTGGGGCTGTGAATCTGGAAGGTTCTGATTTATCATATCAAGCTCTGTGCTTTGTTTGTGCCATGAGACCTTAATGTAACACCTCCTTTACCTCTTGGTCTTGGTTACCAGGTGATTTAACAACTTCCTCTGGCAGGAACATCCCTGCTTCAGACCGTTGCATCTTTACAGTAAACAAACAGTGCCCTTTTATCAGTCACACAGTGAGGTGCTTGGGAGAAGTTTGGGGGAACAATTGCCTTGTTTCAATCTTATTTTCTCTCACATTTTTAGATTCTTATAAGACTTAGCTTTTCTAAATTATCCAGGCCTTGATTACTAAAATTCCAATTGTTCTGATTATAATCCATACATGAACACATGTGTCTTAGCAGACACATAATTTTCTCACTCAGGTTTTAAATGAGTCATCTGCAGACAAGTTTTCTCCATATATTAAGATGTTGTGCAATATCAAAATTAAAAAAAAAAGGTTCATCCTAGTCTAAGGCATAAATTGTCTGTACTGAGATCCATGATGACCCCACCCATCATCAGAAGTTGATGTGTCAATATACAATAGTTTTTTAAAAAAAGTTTTCTATAGCATAACTAGTATTCTCAGATTCCTGTTACAGAAAAGTATTATTATTGTCTTATACCAGTTTTACCCATTCTATATTTTACAATGTTGTTTTCAGTTTTCTAATTCTAACACAAATAATTCATTCATTTGCTTACTCTAGCATGCTTACTCTAGGAACTTTGATTCAAACAGCTTAAATATGATTGCTATGCATACATTGATTTAGAAGAAATCTAGGAGAAAGACAATCTTCTGAATTTATCAATTCAGGAGCTCACTGATATTATAAAAGTTCAATTTTTACTATCTCTCAGGTCTTCTGGTCACAGGAGATGCCATCTTAAAGTTGGTTCTACCCATACTTGTAGAATCACTGCCAAGGATGATCATGACTATTTGTATTCTCCTTCACATCAACAGAAAAAGAAGATATATTTCTGGAAATCATTGCCAATT
Source organism: Aepyceros melampus (assembly GCA_006408695.1). Taxonomy (NCBI): domain Eukaryota; kingdom Metazoa; phylum Chordata; class Mammalia; order Artiodactyla; family Bovidae; genus Aepyceros; species Aepyceros melampus. The sequence continues at coordinate 1,847 of SJXQ01008943.1, read as the reverse complement.
ACAGAGAAAGAATTTTTTCCAAAAGTAAATTTCTTCATGATTGATTCCTTTTACATTTGTATTACAGAAAAAAAATCACTAACAACTGAATTGCCTTAGCTTATCCAGACTGCTTAATGAAGGGCATATTATTGATTTCCAATGTGTCATCCATAGCCTATGGAAATTCATTCTGCCTGTGGGAAGGATGTATATCTAATCAAAATCAAGAAAGTCTGTCCTATATGCAAAAGATTCAATACAGTTCTTAAGGAAGAAATATAAATGTAAGATTAAATCACAATAAATATGTTAAACATAAGATTTAATTTGACTAAAGAAACAATTACTATTATTTATTTCTGACAGATCCAATTTTTAAAAGGATATAGAAAGCTTGAAGTATAAGTTACAGAAAGAATCTAAGGGGTGACTAATGGCCAGAAATATCAGTATAATATTTAGTTATAATAATAACAGAAAAAAGTCAAAAATATTACCAAGGACAAAAAGATATTTACTATGATCAAAGAAAAGTTAGTAACTCCAAATTCACAAACTTCGATAAATATGGCAACTCAATCTTCACAAGGGAAAATTGAAAATCCACAAACTGGAAAACCTCACACTTCTTTCATTTAATGTTATGTTAAAAAATTTATAGATATACATAGATTACAGAAAGGTAGGTGGATAGATAGATGTGTGTTTGAGCATGCACATCTATGCATATGTGTATGAATTTTGGATCAGTAACTGAATTCTTGGATCTGACACTGACCTACAATAAAGAGAATAGAAATGTCTGGAGCACTGAATTAGAGCATATGTAAGAACGCTCAAGGATGTAGTAATGTTACAGTGAACTGACCATGGAAAGCCCAAGCTCACATACCTACTTTAAGCAATTTTTTTAATGTACTGATGGCACTGACATGACCTACTTTGACCTGGTTAAGTCAGGGTTAACAGTGAGTTATATCATCCTTGATTTGTGTTCCCTCATATCAAAAATATGAGAGGAGCCCAGGGTAACAGAGACCAAACAGTAGCACTTAACAGCTGGAAGCAAAGTAAATGTCATTCAATAATCAGAGTGCCTTGATCCACAGGAAACTGTGGTGGTTGCTAATAAATCATGGAATGCCTGGAGTTGAGAGAGACAGATAGCCACCTTGTGTGAAACTTGTTTTAATTAATAAAGAAAAGGAGAGCTGGCAAGTGAAAGCAGACATCAGGCACTGCAACAGATAACCATAGGGCCTAGAGGAGCTATCCCACTTTGAAAGTCAGGAAGGGTGGCGGTGAGGAGATATCCCTTGTCCAAGGTAAGGAGCAGAGGCTGCACTTTGCTGGAGCAGCCGTGAAGAGATGCCCCATGCCCAAGGTAAGAGAAACCCAAGTAAGATGGTAGGTGTTGCAAGAGGGCACCAGAGGGCAGACACACTGAAACCATACTCACAGAAAACTAGTCAATCTAATCACACTAGGACCACAGCCTTGTCTAACTCAATGAAACTAAGCCATGCCGTGGGGCAATCCAAGACTGGCAGGTCATGGTGGAGAGGTCTGACAGAATGTGGTCCACTGGAGAAGGGAATAGCAAACCACTTCAGTGTTCTTGCCTTGAGAATGCCATGAACAGTATGAAAAGGCAAAATGATAGGATACTGAAAGAGGTACTCCCCAGGTCATTAGGTGCCCAGTATGCTACTGGAGATCAGTGGAGAAATAACTCCAGACAGAATGAAGGGATGGAGCCAAAGCAAAAACAATACCCAGCTGTGAATGTGACTGGTGATAGAAGCAAGATCCGATGCTGTAAAGAGCAGTATTGCATAGGAACCTGGAATGTCAGGTCCATGAAT
>SJXQ01008942.1:42777-61552 GCA_006408695.1 Aepyceros melampus | reverse complement strand
TTGTGCGGTAGTTTGAGCATTCTTTGGCATTGCCTTTCTTTGGGATTGGAATGAAAACTGCCCTTTCCCAGTCCTGTGGTCACTGCTGAGTCTTCCAAATTTGCTGGCATATGGAGTGCAGCGCTTTCACAGCATCATCTTTCAGGATTTGGAACAGCTCAACTGGGATTCCATCACCTCCACTAGCTTTGTTCATAGTGATTAGAAATAATTAATAGCCAAAAGCCTTTTTTAAGAGATAGTGATTTTAAGATGCTAGGGGCAAACAGGATTTAGAAAGATAGGAAATAAACTGAGGAATGTAACATGAGTTACAATGTAATCACAAGTATAGGACACATAAGAAAACGTTAGATGATAGATGTTAAAGCCGATTCTGAGAGAATCACTGAAGCAGGAACCCTGTTTGTAAGAGAACAATGATTTCTGGAGACAGTAAATCTGGGTAGGGGAAACGGAAAATGTCAAATCTCTGACCTAATGCTTTTGTCAAAGTATAAAAGAGAACCTGAAGCTTGAAATAAACATGTAGTTCCGTACTATGAGTCAGAGGCTACATCATAGTCCACCGACACCGCACACCCCTTCAGGCTGATTCCATGGCTGCTGGAGCTGGGCTCCGACAGGGTCTGAAATTGTTGCATAGTTACAAAGGGAGAACTTGAGTCCATAAGACTGTAATTGGCTAGAAGATATTGTTTTGAAAAATGGCTTGTGGTATCTTTGAGTTTGATACAGTTCAGAAAATTCAGGAATTGATGCAGGAAAGTGTCGGAAACCACACCCACAATGGCCACTCAGCTGCACTTTGGATGCCTGAACCATAGTTCTTCCATTGCTATTATTAAATTACCTTAAACATGTCATCAAAGGGAAAGGAATTATAAGTGCTTGGTTAACACAGAAGACAAGGTTACTAAAAAGATGGCCTATTGCCAAGGCTGCATACTAGAAATGCTGCAAATGTTTTACTTTAAAAATGAGAGGTGGGAGTGGGATACATAATCAAGCTATAAACAAAACCAGATGCCAAAAAGAGAGTGAACTGAAAGTCTAAGCAGCATGAGGAAGCTGAAGCCAAAATGGCTCACAGAGTTCTTGGAGTTGGATAGCTCCCTAAACGCTGTGGGCTAGTCCAGTTCAGTTCAGTCACTCAGTCCTGTCCGACTCTGTGACCCCATGGACTACAGCACACCAGACTTCTTCATCAATCACCAACTCCCAGAGCTTGCTCAAACTCATGTCCATCAAAACAGTGACGCCATCCAACCATCTCATCCTCTGTCATCCCCTTCTCCTCCCACCTACAATCTTTCCCAGCATCAGGGTCTTTTACAGTGAGTCAGCTTTTCACATCAGGTGGCCAAAGTTTTGGAGTTTCAGCTTCAACATCAGTCCTTCCAATGAATATTCAGGACTGATTTCCTTTAGGATGGACTGGTTGGATCTCCTTGCTCTCCAGACGACTCTCAAGAGTCTTCTCCAACACAACAGTTCAAAAGCATCAATTCTTTTGGACTTAGCTTTCTTTATAGTCCAACTCTCACATCCATATATGACTATTGGAAAAACCATAGCTTGGATGAGATGGTCCATTGATGGAAAAGTAATGTCTCTGTTTTTTAATATGCTGTCTAGTTTGATCATAACTTTTCTTCCAAGGAGCAAGCATCTATTAATTTCATGGCTACAGGCACCATATGTAGTGAATTTGAAGCCCCCCAAAATAGTCTGTCATTGTTTCCATTGTTTTCACACCTATTTGCCATAAACTGATGGGACCAGATGCCATGATCTTAGTTTTGTGAATGTTGAATTTTAAGTGAGGACAAAATCTCAGGAAAGATCCTTCAGCCCATGCACTATGCACAGAGAATTGGACCAGGGACGTGTGCATAAAGCTAAGAGTTTTGGAGGGTTGTTCCAGTTCTAAGATTATTTAGAAAACATTAGCCAATGAACAACGCTAGTGGAGGTGATGGAATTCCAGTGGAGCTATTCCAAATCCTAAAAGATGATGCTATGAAAGTGTAGCACTCAATATTCAGTGATTTGGAAAACTCAACGGTGGCCACAGGACTGGAAAAGGGCAGTTTTCATTCCAATCCCAAAGAAAGGCAATGCCAAAGAATGCTCAAACTACTGCACAATTGCACTTATCTCACATGCTAGTTAAGTAATGCTCAAATTCTCCAATCAAGGCTTCAACAAAGTAATACTTGAATAATACTTGAACCATGAACTTCTATATGGTTAAGCTGGTTTTAGAAAAGGCAGAGGAACCAGAGATCAAATTGCCAACATCCGCTGCATCATGGAAAAAGCAAGAGAGTTCCAGAAAAACATCTATTTCTGCTTTATTGACTATACCAAAGCCTTTGACTGTGTGGATCACAGTAAACTGTGGAAAATTCTGAAAGACATGAGAATCCCAGACCACCTGATCTGCCTCTTGAGAAATCTGTATGCAGGTCAGGAAGCAATAGTTAGAACTGGACATGAGACAACAGACTGGTTCCAAATAGGAAAAGGAGTCCATCAAGGCTGTATATTTTCACCCTGCTTATTTAATTTATATGCAGAGTCCATCATGCAAAATGCCAGGCTGGATGAAGGTCAAGCTGGAATCAAGATTGGTGGGAGAAATATCAATAACCTCAGATATGCAGATGACACCACCCTTATGGCAGAAAGTGAAGAAGAACTAAAGAACCTCTTGATGAAAGTGAAAGAGGAGAGGGAAAATGTTGGCTTAAAACTTAACATTCAGAAAACTAAGATCATCAGTTCAGTTCAGTCGCTCAGTTGTGTCCGACTCTTTGCAACCCCATGAACTGCAACACGCCAGGCCTCCCTGTCCATCACCAACTCCTGGAGTTCACTCAAATTCATGTCCATCAAGTCAGTGATGCCATCCAGCCATCTCATCCTCTGTCGTCCCCTTCTCCTCCTGCCCCCAATCCCTCCCAGCATCAGAGTCTTTTCCAATGAGTCAACTCTTCGCATGAGGTGGCCAAAGTACTGGAGTTTCAGCTTCATCATCATTCCTTCCAAAGAAATCCCAGTGCTGATCTCCTTAGAATGGACTGGTTGGATCTCCTTGCAGTCCAAGGGACTCTCAAGAGTCTTCTCCAACACCACAGTTCAAAAGCATCAATTCTTTGGCACTCAGCTTTCTTCACAGTCCAACTCTCACATCCATACATGATTACTGGAAAAACCATAACCTTGACTAGATGGACCTTTGTTGGCAAAGTAATGTCTCTGCTTTTGAATATGCTATCTAGGTTGGTCATAACTTTTCTTCCAAGGAGTAAATGTCTTTTAATTTCATGGCTGCAGTCATCATCTGCAGTGATTTTGGAGTCCCTGAAAATGAAGTCTGACACTGTTTCCACTGTTTCCTCATCTATTTCTCATGAAGTGATGGGGCCAGATGCCATGATCTTCATTTTCTGAATGTTGAGCTTTAAGCCAACTTTTTCACTCTCCACTTTTACTTTCATCAAGATGCTTTTTAGTTCCTCTTCACTTTCTGCCATAAGGGTGGTGTCATCTGCATATCTGAGGTTATTGGTATTTCTCCCAGCAATCTTGATTCCAGCTTGTGATTCTTCCAGCCCAGCATTTCTCATGATGTACTCTGCATATAAGTTAAATAAGCAGAGTGACAATATACAGCCTTGACATACTCCTTTTCCTATTTGGAACCAGTCTGTTATTCCATGTCCAGTTCTAACTGTTGCTTCATCACTTCATGTCAACTACATGGGGAAAGAGTGGAAACAGTGGCTGACTTTATTTTTGAGGGCCCCCAAATCATTGCAGATAGTGATTGCAGCCATGAAATTAAAAGACGCTGACTCCCTGGAAGGAAAGTTATGACCAACTTAGACAGCATATTAAAAAGCAGAGACATTACTTTGTCATCAAGGTCCATCTCATCAAGGCTATGGTTTTTCCAGTAGTCATGTATGGATGTGAGAGTGGACTATAAAGAAAGCTGAGTGCCGAAGAATTGATGCTTTTGAACTGTGGTGTTGGAGAAGTTTCTTGAGAGTCCCTTGGTGTTGGAAGCCGCGTTAGGCATTACTGACAAAATGGAGGCATGGCCCCAACTCCCTCTCCTTGTCCCACAGGCACGGACCTGGGATGAAAGAGCTAGATCTTGTGATTCTGACTTGTTTTTTCCTTTCCTTGGCTGAGTTGACTGAAAAGAATATTAAGGTGCTTATTGTTCTTGAGAGGAGCATGAGAAGGCACAAAGCCTTCTGCAGTTGTGCTCAGAGAATAATTCATAAAGTTAATCATTGATATTTGTTCAAGGGTCTTTATAAAAGAGTGTTCCAGTATAAGCATGTAGGCCGCAGCTTGAGGCCATGGGAAGGATTGTTATCTGAAACTTATTTGTGAAGGAGATATTTATAGCAAACGAGTTTGCTGAATTTAAACTGTGGAATATTTAGAAATAGTTAGAAGCTAAAAATTTAAGGAATGTTGTAATGTTAGCATATTTTACTATAGCTTATAGAGATTAGGAATTTTAGAGATATTAATAGCTAGAAGTCTTTTTAAGAGATAGTGAGATCAGGATACTAGGGGCAAACAGTTTAGAAAGATTAATAAACTGAGGTTTGTGGTATGCAGCCCAGATATAAGCACGAGTTACAATGTAATCACAAGTTAAAGTAAACACAATTCTGAGACAATCGCTGAAGTGGAAACTCTGCTTGAAGGACAACTATGATTTATGGAGACAATAAATCTGGGTAGGGGAAATTGAAAATGTCAAACCTCTGACCTAATGCTTTTGTCAAAGTATAAAAGAGAACCTAAAGCTTGAAATAAACATGCAGTCCAAGAAAACTAAATGAAAGGCTGTATCATTACTCACCAACACTGCCCATCCCTTCAGGATGATTCCCTGGCTGATGGAGCTGGACTCTGGCACCTTGGACTGCAAGGAGATCCAACCAATCCATCCTAAAGATCAGTCCTGGGTTTTGATTGAAGGACTGGTGTTGAAGCTGAAACTCCAATACTTTAGCCACCTGATTTGAAGAGCTGACTCCTTTGAAAAGACCCTGATGCTGGGAAAGATTGAGGGCAGGAGGAGAAGGGGATGACAGAGGATGAGATGATTTGGATGGCATCACCAGTTCAATGGACATGAGTCTGAGTAAACTCTAGGAGTTGGCGATGGACAAGGAAGCCTGGCATTGCTGCAGTTCATTTCAGTTCAGCTCAGTTCAGTCGCTCAGTCGTGTCTGACACTTTGAGACTCCATGAATCGCAGCACATCAGGCCTCCCTGTTCATCACCAGCTCCTGGAGTTCACTCAGACATGTCCATCAAGTCAGTGATGCCATCCAGCCATCTCATCCTCTGTCATCCCCTTCTCTTCCTGCCCCCAATCCCTCCCAGCATCAGAGTCTTTTCCAGTGAGTCAACTCTTCACATCAGGTGGCCAAAGTACTGGAGTTTCAGCTTTACCATCATTCCTTCCAAAGAAATCCCGCAGCTGATCTCCTTCAAAATAGATTGGTTGGATCTCCTTGCAGTCCAAGGGACTCTCAAGAGTCTTCTCCAACACCACAGTTCAAAAGCATCAATTCTTTGGCGCTCAGCCTTCTTCACAGTCCAACTCTCACATCCATACATGACCACTGGAAAAACCATAGCCTTGACTAGATGGACCTTAGTCGGCAAAGTAATGTCTCTACTTTTGAATATGCTATCTAGATTGGTCATAACTTTTCTTCCAAGGAGTAAGCATCTTTTAATTTCATGGCTGCAGTCATCATCTGCAGTGATTTTGGAGCCCAAAGAAATAAAATCTGACACTGTTTCCACTGTTTTCCCATCTATTTCCCATGAAGTGATGGGACCAGATGCCACGATCTTCGTTTTCTGAATGTTGAGCTTTAAGCCAACTTTTTCACTCTCCTCTTTCACTTTCATCAAGAAGCTTTTTATCTTCTCTTCACTTTCTGCCATAAGGGTGGTGTCATCTGCATATCTGAGGTTATTGATATTTCTCCTGGCAATCTTGATTTCAGCTTGTGTTTCTTCCAGTCTAGCATTTCTCATAATGTACTCTGCGTATAAGTTAAATAAGCAGGGTGACAATATATAGCCTTGAAGCATTCGTTTTACTATTTGGAACCAGTCTGTTGTTCCATGTCCAGTTCTCACTGTTGCTTCCTGACCTGCATACAGATTTCTCAAGAGGCAAGTCAGGTGGTCTGGTATTCCCATCTCTTTCAGAATTTTCCACAGTTTACTGTGATCCATACAGTCAAAGGCTCAATAAAGCAGAAATAGATGTTTCTCCGGAACTCTCTTGCTTTTTCCATGATGCAGCGGATGTTGGCAATTTGATCTCTGGTTCCTCTGCCTTTTCTAAAATCAGCTTGAACATCAGGGAGTTCACGGTTCACGTATTGCTGAAGCCTGGCTTGGAGGATTTTGACCATTACTTTACTAGCATGTGAGATGAGTGCAATTGTGTGGTAGTTTGAGCATTCTTTGGCATTGCCTTTCTTTGGGATTGGAATGAAAACTGCCCTTTTCCAGTCCTGTGGCCACTGCTGAGTTTTCCAAATTTGCTGGCATACTGAGTGCAGCTCTTTCACAACATCATCTTTCAGGATTTGAATTAGCTCAACTGGAATTCCATCACCTCCACTAGCTTTGTTCATAGTGATGCTTTTTAAGGCCCACTTGACTTCACATTCCAAGATGTCTGACTCTAGATTAGTGATCACATCATCATGATTATCTGGGTGGTGAAGATCTTTTTTGTACAGTTCTTCTGTGTATTCTTGACACCTCTTATTATCTTCTGCTTCTGTTAGGTCCAGACCATTTCTGTCCTTTATCGAGCCCATCTTTGCATGAAATGTTCCCTTGGTATCTCTAATTTTCTTGAAGAGATCTCTAGTCTTTCCCATTCTGTTGTTTTCCTCTATTTCTTTTCATTGATTGCTGAAGAAGGCTTTCTTATCTCTTCTTGCTATTCTCTGAAACTCTGCATTCAGATGCTTAGCTTTCCTTTTCTCCTTTGCTTTTGCTTCTCTTCTTTTCACAGCTATTTGTAAGGCCTCCCCAGACAGCCATTTTGCTTTTTTGCATTTCTTTTCCATGGGGAGATAAAGCAGAATATCTTCTTGACCTGAGGTTGGAAGTGATTTCATAAACATAATTTTCAAAAGTAGAAACTTTAAAGCAACTGTTGATAAACACTCTTACATTTAGACCAAGAATTTCTATTTAATGAAGCACTCCAGGGTGAAAACTGAACAGAAGAGAATGCATAAATATATTTGTGATGTCTATGAAGGAAGGTCTTCCCAGATGGCACTAGCGATAAAGAACCTGCCTGCCATTGCAGGAGATGTAAGAGATGTGGGTTCTATCCCGGGGTTGGAAAAATACCCCGGAGAAGGGAACGGCAGCCCACTCTGGTATTCTTGACTAGAGAATCCCATGGACAGAGGAGCCTAGCAGGCTACGGTCTGTGGGGTTGCAAAGAGTTGGAAATGACTGAACCTACTTAGCACAAATGGGAAAGAAAGGGTTAAGTGATAAGCCTGCAGTCTCTCCTCTTTTCTGATTGGGGGGAAAGAGGGTAAGGGCAGAAATAAGGCAGGTGACTAGACCACATATCCTTGTAAACATGCTAATGATTACCTCTTAACAAAAGAGCTAAAGGGGTTTGCTAGCAAGAGAGTACTTATCTATGGAATGCTTCTAACAGGAAGAAGCTGGTTGGTTTGGATTGCTTCTGATAAACAAGCCAGGAATCCATGGCACAAGGGAAAATGTTATGTAATGGATAAAACCATCTGATTATAAATTGCAGATGTTCATGACCTAGTTGACAAAATATTGATTTATCCCATTTTTCTTTCTTTCTTTCTTTCTTCTTCTTTTTTTTTTTTTTNTGGATTGCTTCTGATAAACAAGCCAGGAATCCATGGCACAAGGGAAAATGTTATGTAATGGATAAAACCATCTGATTATAAATTGCAGATGTTCATGACCTAGTTGACAAAATATTGATTTATCCCATTTTTCTTTCTTTCTTTCTTTCTTCTTCTTTTTTTTTTTTTTGTCTCACTCTGCCACACATGGAAACTTAGTTCCCTGACTAGGGACTGAACCCATGTCCCTCCACAGAAAAGATCGAATCTTAACCACTGAACCACCAGGGAAGTTCCTCCCTCCCCACCCTCCACCTGCCCCGTACCACTTCTAATGAACTCAACTTGATCACATGGTTAAGATAGTGTGTGTGTGCTCAGTTGTGTCTGACTCTGCAACCTCGTAGCCCATCTGGGCTCCTCTGTCCATGAGATTTCCCAGGCAAGAATATTGGAGTGGATTAACATTGCTTCCTCCAGGGGCTCTTCTATGGTTAAAACAATATCTGCCAAATTTCTCCCCTTGTTATTGTTTTCCATTTTTTAACTGTAAACAAAGAACAAAAGAGCATTTTTGCTCACTACCTAATTCTACATAGATTCACCCACTGCAGTGTACATTGGGCTCGACAGAAAATTAAGGTGAAACAAGATGAAGATTTTGGTTCCAGAAGATGGTAAGTACAGGATGCTATGTGCTTTGGACAAGCAGTTCCCCTAGATAGTTAGATATATAATCTCAGAAGGAATTTTATTGAGTCTAGATTCTTGCACATTTTCATTCATAGAAAAGCACTAAAATGATTAAGTTAAGGTATTTGTTCTTTGTGACCAGTAGAAATCTTTTACTAAAATGTATCCTTAACTGCTGGAGAAGGAAATGGCAAACCACTCCAGTACTCTTCCCTGGAAAATTCCATGGACAGAGGAACCTGGTAGGCTACAGTCCATGGGGTTACAAAGAGTCGGACAAGACTGAGCAACTTCACTATATATATCCTTGACTGCTTGTATTCCCCAGCCAAAAATCACAGTTAAATTGGCTTCCTTCTCTAACTCTTCAGAGCAGCTTTCACATAGGTACTGAACAGCTGTCTCCCAGGCTATATTTCTCAGTAAAACACTGAAAAAACTTAAATTTACAGCTTTTATGTTGTGTGTTTTTCTTTCAGATGACATAATGTATACCTTTTAGGGAGATATTTTGGACTTACCAGGTGGTGCTAGTGGTAAAGAACCTGCCTGCCAATGCAGGAGACATAAGAGATGCAGGTTTGATCCCTGGGTCAGGAAGATCCCTTGGAGGAGAACATGGCAACCCACTCCAGTACCCTTGACTGAGAAATCCCATGGACCTTTGTCCTGGTGGACAGAGGACTGGACCAGGACAGGAGCCTGGTGGACTAGGACTACCGTTCATGGGGTTGCAAAGAGTCAGACATGACTGAAGTGATTTAGCACTCCCAGAGAGATATTTTGACACTATGTGAGAATCCTGTTTGTCATCACATTTCACCCATTCACTTTAGGCTCCTTTGATGACTCTCCTCTAAGGTAATTATTCTATGTTCATTGTTAAATGGCAATTTTCTAATTGAATCAGTTGTTCTGCATTTATTAGCTGGCATTCTGGTGTAAAGAAGACCTTTCCTATCCCACCTCCCCATTTCTTTCTAAATTTTTATTGACGTCGCAGTTGATTTACAATGTTGTGTTAACTTCTCCTGTACATGAAAGTGAATCAGTTATACATATACATATGTATATACTTTTTTAGATTCTTTTTTGGATTATTTTCCCATATAGAACATTACAGAGCATTGAGAAGAGTTCCCTGTGCTATTCATTAGATCCTTATTACTTAACCATTTTATATATAGTAGTATGTATATGTCAATCCCTATCTCCCAATTTACAACCCCCCGTCTTTCCCTTCTGATAACCATAAGTTTGATTTTTATATCTATGAGTCTATTTCTATTTTGTAAATAAGTTCACTTTTATCATTTTTTTATATTTCACATAAAAGTGGTATCATATATTTTTCTCTAACTTATTTAGCTCAGTATGACAATATCCAGGTCCGTCCATGTCACTGCAAATGGTATTATTTCTTTTTTTATGGATGATTAACTTTCCATTGTATATGTGTACCACATCTTCTTTATACATTCTTCCATCTATGGATATTCAGTTCGCTTCCATGTCCTGGCTATGGTAAATAGTGCTACAATGAACACTGGGGTGCATGCATCTTTTTGAATTATGGTTTTCTCCAAGTATATACCCAGTATATATTGGAGTATACACTGGGAATAGGAGTAGGATCACTGGATCATATGGTAGTTCTAGGTTTAGTTTTTTAAGGAACCTCTATACTGTTCTCCATAGTGGCTGTACCAATTTACATTCCTACCAATCATATAAGAGGGTTCCCTTTTCTCTACACTCTCTCAAGCACTTGTTTGTAGACTTTTTGATAATGACCATTGTGACTCGGAAGGGGTAATACCTCATGGTAGTTTCGAAAAGTAATGCTCAAAATTCTCCAAGCCAGGCTTCAGCAATACGTGAACTGTGAACTTCCTGATGGTCAAGCTGGTTTTAGAAAAGGCAGAGGAACCAGAGATCAAATTGCCAACATCTGCTCGATCATGGAAAAAGCAAGAGAGTTCCAGAGAAACATCTATTTCTGCTTTATTGACTATGCCAAAGCCTTTGACTGTGTGGATCACAGTAAACTGTGGAAAATTCTGAAAGAGATGGGAATACCAGACCACCTGACCTGCCTCTTGAGAAATCTGTATGCAGGTTAGGAAGCAACAGTTAGAACTGGACATGGAACAACTGACTGGTTCCACATAGGAAAAGGAGTATGTCAAGGCTGTATATTGTCACCCTGCTTATTTAACTTCTATACAGAGTACTTCATGAGAAACGCTGGGCTGGAAGAAACACAAGCTGGAATCAAGATTGGCGGGAGAAATATCAATAACCTCAGATATGCAGATGACACCACCCTTATGGCAGAAAGTGAAGAGGAGATAAAAAGCTTCTTGATGAAAGTGAAAGTGGAGAGTGAAAAAGTTAGCTTAAAGCTCAGCATTCAGAAAACGAAGATCATGGCATCTGGTCCTATCACTTCATGGGAAATAGATGGGGAAACAGTGGAAACAGTGTCAGACTTTATTTCTTTGGGCTCCAAAATCACTGCAGATGGTGACTGCAGCCATGAAATTAAAAGACGCTTACTCCTTGGAAGGAAAGTTATGACCAACTTAGATAGCATATTAAAAATCAGAGACATTACTTTGCAAGGCTATGGTTTTTCCAGTGGTCATGTATGGATGTGAGAGTTGGACTGTGAAGAAAGCTGAGTGCCGAAGTTTTGATGCTTTTGAACTATGGTGTTGGAGAAGACTCTTGAGAGTCCCTTGGACTGCAAGGAGATCCAACCAGTCCGTTCTGAAGGAGATCAGCCCTGGGATTTCTTTGGAAGGAATGATGATGAAGCTGAAACTCCAGTACTTTGGCCACCTCATGCGAAGAGCTGACTCATTGGAAAAGACTCTGATGCTGGGAGGGATTGGGGGCAGGAGGAGGAGGGGACGACAGAGGATGAGAGGGCTGGATGGCATCACTGACTCAATGGACATGAGTTTGAGTGAACTCCCAGAGTTAGTGATGGACAGGGAAGCCCAGCGTGAAGCAGTTCATGGTGTCGCAAAGAGTAGGACACAACTGAATGACTGAACTGAACTGAACTGAACTGAATTAATGGTGTTGAGCATCTTTTCATATGTTTGTTGACCATCTATATGTCTTCTTTGGAGAAATGCCTATTTAGATCTGCCCAATTTTTGATTTGGCTCTTTGTGTTTTTCTTTTTTAAAAAACTTTGAGCTGCATGAGCTGTTTGTATATTTTAGAGGTTAATCCCTTGTTAGTTGCTTCATTTGCAAATATTTTCTCCCATTCTGATGGTTGTCTTTTCATCTTGTTTATGGTTTCCTTTGTTGTGCCAAAGCTTTTAGGTTTAATTAGATCCCATTTGTTTATTTTTGTTTTTATTTTCATTACTCTAGGGAATGGGTCAAACAAGATATTGCTGTAATTTATGTCAAAGAGTGTTTTGCCTATGTTTTTCAGAAAAATTTTATAGTGTCTGCTCTCACATTTAGGTTTTAATCTATTTTGAGTTTATTTTTGTGTATGTGTTAGGAAGAGTTCCAATTAAAAAAGAGATAATTGCATTTTTTTTGGGAAAAAACATGATTTGAAAAGAAAACCAAAGTGACAGTATTTAACAGTGAAATAGGAAAAAAAAAAAAAAACTGAAAAACCTTAATTTCAAATTTGTGAAATATGCCATGATTAATGCTTTGAGGAATATCTGTAGTCTTGAATGCTCTAATTTGAAGACATAATTAAGATTTCCTCTCAAGATAATAAGAATAACAATAAGGAAGCAAACTAAAATAAAATGTGGAAAATGACAGAATAAAAACATTCAAGAAAACTAATGAAATAGATAACAGCAAAGGCAATCTAGTCAATATAACTCAAAAGGATGGTAGTATAAATATGGTGTGTGTGGCCACAAAACAATACATCATGATCAAACAAACTTTCTCTTGTCAGTTCAAGGATGATTAACACAAAACTATCAATATATATATTTTTAAAAACCATTAATATAATTTACCATGTTAGATTTAACGAAGAGAAAGTCTTTGTTAAATCTTTTCAATAGATTTAGATGAAAACTCATCATAAAATTCATATTCATTTATGATAAAAGCTCTTAGCAAAGTAGGAATAGAAGACAACATCTTTAAACTCCTCAATGGTTTTGTAAAACATTAATCAACAGAAACCTGAATTAAATAGAATTAGAAGACCAGATGCCCTATGATGGTAACAGAGGCCGATGGGAAAAAGAAAGACTCCTTTCCTGGCAGGGACTCAGCCAATCAAAAGCCATGAGTTATTTGGTTACTATAGCCCTCCCATCTTCCTTTTCCTCCTTATAAAAAGCATGCTCCTATCTTTGTCCTTCAGGAACTTACTTGTGATTCACCGTACAGACCCTGAATTGCAATTCTCTGTTATCCAGGATAAACAAATATTTACTAGAGAAATATCTGGTTGTCTATTTGTTTCAGGTCAACAGTTTGGTAAACTCATGTAAAAGAATAAAAGTCTAAAATAATACTGAAAAGTAAAAGAGAGGATACTTAAATTTACTATAAAGCCATATAAATGAAGACATTATATAGGGACTGATTCACTCAGACGTGTTCAACTCTTTATAATCCCATGGACTGAAGCCCACCAAGCTCCTCTGTCCATGGAATTCTCCAGGCAAGAATACTGGAGTGGGTTGCCATTTTCTTCTCCAGGGGATCTTCCTGGCTTAGGAATCAAACCCAGGTCTCCTACATTGTAGGCAGATTCTTTACCCCTGAGCCACCAGGGAAGCCCAACAAATATATAAAAGGGCCCAGAAACACAATCAATCACATGAGGCTCTAATATGTTAGATGTTAAAGCAAATTGCTAGGAAAATAATAGATAACTCAGTAAATGGCTCTGGTCAACTGGATTACCATATGGCAAAAGTAAAGTTAGATTTCATTTCATGATAAAACTCCAAAAGAATATCAAACTTAATTATAAAAATAATTATTTAAAAATTTCAAGGAGGGATAAATTAGAAGTTTGAGATTAATATATACATATACATTACTATATATAAAATAGATAACCAACAGGACCTACTGTGTAAAACAGGGAACTCTGGTCAATATTTTATAATCACTTGTAAGGGAAAATAATCTGAAAATATGTATGTATGTATGTATGTGTGTATATATATATATATATCTGAATCACTTCTCTGTACACATAAACCAATACAACACTAGAAATCAACTACACTTTCTTAAAAATAATAGAAATTAAAATTCAGTAGAAAATGTAGAATATTTTTATAACTTTGGAGCAATGATGGATTTCTTAAAAACAAAATAAAAAAATTTTTAAACAGAAATCATAAAGAAAAAATGTAAATTTTGGTACTTCAATATTAAAACTTTCAAACAAAATCATTGTCATAAGATTTTATTCAAAGACAAACCACAAAAGATTATGTCAACAAAGAAATTAGTTGATCTGAAAAAATGGAAAATTTTATTTGAGCCAAATAGAGAATTATAATCTCAGAAAGTTCTGAGAACTGTTCTGCCCATTACAAGTCGAGGCACAGTTATTGTATAAGTTTTTGAGACAAAGGGCTATGTAATAAATGATGCATTGTTTACAATTTATGCAATCCAGATCTGGCCCTTTATAAGATTAAGGAGGAATGTTATCTTTTTTTTTTTTTTGGAATGTTATCTTTTAAGGAGGTATCTTGTTAATGCCAGAAGAATGTTGCTGTTTATGTTTGAGCAGGTATTTCTGCTGATGGGGGAGGCCTGGTCAATATACAATGCAGATACACAATGCACAGCAGAGGAGAAAGAGAAGGCAAAAGGACAGAGAAAATTTTTTATGTTTAAATCTTTGTCTTGCCATAAAATATGAATTTTCTTTCACAGTTAGTATTCAGAATAAAACAGAACAAATCAATGAAAAGAGGCAAAGAGAACATTGAAATTACACTTTTTAAAAAAAAAAAAAACATTTGTTTAATTTTGGCTTTGCTGGGTCTTAGCTGTGGCCTGCAGGATCTTTGATCTTTGTTCTGGCATGTAGAATTTTCACCTGTGGCATGTGGATCTATTTCCCTGACCAAGGATGGAACCTAAGCCTTCTGCATTGGGAGTGCAGAGTCTAAGCCACTGGACCACCAGGAAAGTCCTGGCTTGTGTTTCTTCTTAAGATAAAGAATTGAGCTTGCAATTCACAAATGAAGAATAACCAAAGAACATGTAGAAAAGTTTTCAATCTTTTCAATATTCAGGAAAGTACACAATAAAATGTAATTAGATATTTTATAATTAACAGACTGACAGAAATTTAAAAGTCATATAGAATCAAGTATTCACAAGGATGTGAGGAAACAGAAACATATAAATTGCTAGAACTTGTCTGAAAAATTATTGGAGTAATAGCTATTAACTTGAAATTAGCATATCTTACAACACAGAAAGTTTTTCACTCTTTATTATCTCTAACATATGTATACAAGGAGACTTAAACAAATATGCTAAATTGCAACAAGAAAATTTCTTTTTAAAACAGCTCATCAGTCACTTGGGAGATGGATAAACAAATGTTGGCATGTTCACAAGGTAGAATGAGCTTCCCTGGTGGCTCAGTGGTAAAGAATTTGCCTGCCAAGGGAAGATCCCCTGGAGAAGGAAACAGCAACCCACTCCAGTATTCTTGCCTGGGAAATCCCATGGACAGAGGAGCCTGGTCGGGCTACAGACTATGGAGTTGCAAAAGAGTCCAACATGACTTAGCATCTAAACAACAACAGAATAGAATATGGATTACCATTTCTATGGAAAGAATCAATCTGTATGGATCAAAAGATCTCAAAAGACAGTGCTGACAATAGATACAAGTTGCAGAATCATATGCATTGATTCCATTATGTAGTTTTTAAAATGCATAAAATATAAGCTCTTCTACAGAAAGTAAAAGTAAATAAATAAAATTGACTCTAATCATAAGGTTTGTAATGGGGAAATGCAGGGAGATATAAAGCAGAATTCAGCTACATCAGTAATGTCCCAATTATTTATTAAAATTTTCAGAGAAAAATGATGAAATATTGGAATTAGTTAATTCTGAGTTATGAATACAAAGATATTGGTTCTGTTATTCTCTATATTATTCTATTTTTTAAAAAATTAATAAAAGGTTGAAAGTTAAAGTCATAAATGTTTAGCTGAAGTTAGATGTAATAAATGTGTACCATCATCAAACTCTAAAGCCCTTAACAGTTGCACAGAAATTCCCCTTATGTTAAAATATCTAAAGTAGGCACAGGATGGAGTCACTCACGATAAACTAAAATTTAACTTCCTATGCTCTGCTTCCAGAGAAGGAAGGTCCAGACTGACGAATCAGTGCTTGCCTCCTCAGCACAGTTTATCCAACCTACTCTGAAACTTACCTTGGCTACAAATAAGGAAGTAACCTTGCTCTAACCAATCAGCCCATGCCTGGGATACAATGCTTGTGCCTGCTCACATTAGGCTATTAAATTCTCTTGTGTTGTACAGCTCTTTGCAGCCCCTTCCTATCTGCCAGAATGGATGCTGCCTGACTATGAATCACTGAGTAAAAGCTAGCAGATCAGTAAATTGTCTATAGAAAATTTTCTTTTCACACCTTATAACTTGATTTTTTTAAAAAATGAGACATCTATATGATAAATTATATCAGTACTCAAAGACACTTTGATGGAATTATTAATAATGAAATTTGCCAATGATTTGTGAAATATTATTCAGTGAAATAATGCAAAAATTTTAAATGTGTATTTAGCAAGTTCTAATTTAGTGAAAATGCAAGTGTACAGATAAGAGATTGGAAGTAAATACAATTCAATCAAGAGTTATTTGTCTCATCTCTGGGAGATGTGATTCTTAAACAGATTTTTTCCATTGTAATTTCTTTTCCAATTTTCCTAAAGAATATTTTGAATCAGAAAATATTATCTTTATGTAAAAAATGGCTTTTCATAAAAAAAATTTTTCAGGATATTTTTATTAACAAGTTTTCTTTTTTCTATTTATTTCATGACTAGCACTGAAATAGCGTTTTTCCTGTTACACGTAAGTGATTTAAGAACTTAAACCAACTGCTACATAATGCATGATATTTTGGATCAGCCTTCACTTGTGATGTGGAAACATTGAAAGTTTTCAAAATAGGAATTCATTCCAGAGGCAATGACAGAACATCAGCCATGGCAAATATCAGTCTAATCTTGGGACCTTGAACCTGTTTTCTGGTTTATAGAGTGGTAGGCAGAACCAGAGCCCAGCAATAATCCTACCATTCACTTGCTATGAGTAATGACCATCTGCTGGGGACTGAGGAGGACCCAGCTCAGCCAATTTGACTGCCTTGGTTTACATGATAAAGGAAGGTCACAGAAAGTCAATACAATTGAGAGCAACTCCCCAGGTGGCAGGAGAGATCTGCAAGCAACTGGCAGAAATGGCTTGCATTGGAGGACTGCAACTCTGAAAAGAATTTTTTCTTTGGAGATTGCACTTCTCCAAAAGAATGCGACTTACAAAATAAAAGTGAAATTCAAAAACTACATTTCTTTAGAAGGGCTTAGATCTTTTGTTTATTTCCTCTATTACTGCATGGAAAGAAATATATACTGTAGAATATTTTTTTCTTTTTGAATCTCAGGTGCAAAAGAATTTATCATATTCTTCAATTCTTGGTTCACTATCACCATAAATCCATAAGTGGCTTTCCTCTATTTAATTATAAAAATATTTTATTCTTTAGGCCCAAGCTCAATTTTCATCATCCCTCTTCCTTCCTGTTTTAATGTGCTAGATAAATGTTACCAAATATTCATTTTGTGAATGAAAAGTGAACCAAGTCCTCCACTTTCCCACATGTTATTTTCCTCTAACATTATTTTGAGAATGTTTATAAATTAAAGATCTTCTACACTTGGATAAAGTAAATTATCCATTAAAATTTGTCCAAATGACAATAGCCTTACTGAGACACCTGGAAGTAAGTAGGTGTGGGAACACTCTGCTTACTCTAAGAAATAGCTGGCTTTTTGTCAAGCCTGTCAACAGAATGGCCAATCAGACAAGAACAAATACAAGGAAATCATTCATTCATTTAACAAATATTTATTGAGTGCTTTCTTTGTCAGGCTGAGATGGGGCCTAGCAACCAATCACAATCATGGTTGCAGTGCCTTCTCTGCCACTTATTAGTGCCATGAATTTGTGCCATCATCTAAATTCTCTATACCTTAAGTTTCTTCATTTGTAAAGTTAGAAAAATAAACCCCACCCCTATCTCTTTTGCAAGTTTGTCTTGAGGATAAAATAAATGGGTATTGAAGGGTAACAGAGTATGCAACCCCAAAATATGCCTTTGGGCATATGGATTATTTTCAGCTGATTATTTTTGAGGGAAAGCAGACACAGGAGAACCTATAAAAACTGTTTTTGTTTTGTTTTGTTTTTAATTTTGGCCATGCCATGAGGCTTGCAGGATCTAAGTTCTCCCCTATCAGGGACTGAATCCAGGCCATAGCAGAGAATGCTCTAAATTCTAAACACTAGACCACCAGGAAACTTCCTAAAGCATTTTCTTTATATGGAAATTTATATTTATAAAGGAAGTCTCTATTTGTGTCTCCTCTGTACTAGAGAAGGAAATGGCAACCCATTCCAGTACTCTTGCCTGGAAAATCCCATAGGCAAAGGAGCCTGGTAGGCTACAGTCCATGAGGTCACAAAGATTTGGACATGACTGAGCAACTTCACTTTCTTTCTTTCTTTTCTTTCTCTGTACCGGGGGAAAATATTGTCTCTAAATAGCAGGAGAACTTTGTCGATGGAGAAGGCACCCAGTTAAATCTGCACAGCAAATCTTACCTTTCTTTCCTGCTAACCTCCTACATCTAGACTGCCACCGTCCCCTATATCTTTCTTTTGTCTTTAGCTGAAAATATTGTTTTAAGTTTGTGTCTTGGCCATTTCAGGGAGTTTTACTCAGTTTTCCTAGATATCTCACATGTATACATGAAGTGATTAGATTGACTAGTTTTCTGTGAGTATGGTTTCAGTGTGTCTGCCCTCTGATTCCCTCCCGCAACACCCAAATAAGATGGTGGGTGT
>SJXQ01008942.1:0-41919 GCA_006408695.1 Aepyceros melampus | reverse complement strand
TGACTGCAGCCATGAAATTAAAAGGCGCTTACTCCTTGGAAGAAAAGTTATGACCAAGCTAGATAGTATATTCAAAAGCAGAGACATTACTTTGCCGACTAAGGTCCGTCTAGTCAAGGCTATGGTTTTTCCAGTGGTCATGTATGGATGTGAGAGTTGGACTGTGAAGAAGGCTGAGTGCTGAAGAATTGATGCTTTTGAACTGTGGTGTTGGAGAAGACTCTTGAGAGTCCCTTGGACTGCAAGGAGATCCAACCAGTCCATTCTGAAGGAGATCAACCCTGGGATTTCTTTGGAAGGAATGATGCTAAAACTGAAGCTCCAGTACTTTGGCCACCTTATGCGAAGAGTTGACTCATTGGAAAAGACCCTGATGCTGGGAGGGATTGGGGGCAGGAGGAGAAAGGGACGACCGAGGATGAGATGGCTGGATGGCATCACAGACTCAATGGACGTGAGTCTGAGTGAACTACACGACTGCGCGACTGAACTGAACTGATACATGAAGTGTTGCTGTTGCTGCTAAGTCGCTTCCATCATGTCTGACTGTGTGCGACCCCATAGATGGCAGCCCACCAGGCTCCACTGCCCCTGGTAGTCTCCAGGCAAGAACACTGGAGTGGGTTGCCATTTCTTTCTCCAATGCATGAAAGTGAAAAGTGAAAGTGAAGTCTCTCAGTCGTGTCGGACTCTTAGCGACCCCATGGACTGCAGCCCACCAGGCTCCTCCATTCATGGGATGTTCCAGGCAAGAGTACTGGAGTGGGGTGCCATTGCCTTCCCCAGTAGCCTCCCCTATACAACTATAAAACTGTTAGGGTTCAGAACCAGTCTTCACCAAATGTGCCACTTTTGTATGAGGATTATTTTTTAGCTAAAGGTAATCAAGACCCTGAGGATTCAAGAGAAACAGCTACCCCTCCCTTAACTACCCAAAAGAATTTAAATTGGGGATTTCCTCCCCCTCCCCCCCAGGGAAGAATTATTACCAGAGATAACTATTATCTAAGTGGCTCCATCAGTATTGCAGGGCACATAGCTAATCACCAAATATCTGGTGATCTTCTTTATCATCCTGTGAGTGATCTTGGAATGTCCTTGTAAGCCTCAGGGTCCTGTCCTATTGCTTAGTTTTCAAAATCACATATATGCCTCATTTTATCTTTCTGTCTTGAAACCTGTCAAGTATATGGTTCTCTGACCTGCTCATGTATGTGGAGCTTCAGTCTGTATGAAATTAGATTTGATTTTTTCCAGGCATTTTAATTCTTAGACCAGCCAAAAGAACCTAGAAGAGTAACATTTTCTTTCTCTTCAACAATACTATTATTTTGTTGATGTTGCCAAAAGAGATAAAGAAAGCAGAGGCCAGGGTAAGCCAGCTGAGAAGGAGCCATGGAGGAACCTTAGCCATTGTGAGCCATACTTAGGAAAAGTGATATAAAACATTTAAAAGGAATGGAGGAACTTGAAGTGAAAGTCACCCAGTCATGTCCAACTCTTTGCACCCCCAAGGGAATTCTCGAGGACAGAATACTGGAGTGGGTAGCCTATTCCTTCTCCAGCAGATCTTCCCAATCCAGGAATCAAACTGAAGTCTCTCACATTGCAGGTAGATTCTTTACCAACTGAGCTATCAGGGAACTTGAAGGAATAGTCACAATCTTGCCACTGAAAGAAAAATAAGGACTGAATGTGAAATAAAACTAGAAGGCAGTGAACAACAGGCAATCCAAATATTTTCTTACCCCAGTGTTGAGGTCCTTTAATGGACCAGAACCTGGTGGTCTGGAGTTGACCAATAAGAAAGTATAGGAGAGAGAAAGAGGCTGATAGTCCTTGGTTTACGCAGAAAGCCAATAAAGCCCCTGTACAGGGCTTGCTCTATTCACAAAGGCCTCAGGCGCCCTCTCGATGGGGTGAAGGTGCAGAGCACCTTCTCAAGAGGGTCTTAGAAGCCTGGGCAGGAAAGTGAACTCAGAGAGCCCCTGCACTCCAGGGAATCAGCCTGAAAAAGAGAGAGAGGGAGAGAGAGAGAAAGAAAGACACGGGGACCAAAGCTCTGATGGAGCAAAGGTGTTTTATTCAACATTGTGTAGGTATTTATACTGTCTTACAAGATAGCTATTTTCAGCAGAGATAAAATCAAAACTTACAAGGAAACATGAGGTCATCCATATGAAACAGAGAGAGTTGTAAATAATCACTTTTACCATATGGTTCATAAAAAGGAAGAGGTTACTTATCACCATATAGAAAAACTAATGAAGGAATGCCTGGATTCCTCAGCCCCCAGGAGAGGCTTTCCTCTCCTCTTAATTTCTGACTAGTCAGGAATTAATAAGGAACAGAGAATTCCTGACAGATCCAAAACAGCACACAGGAAGCCACCTGTTAAATGCTTCCTGACACCCCAGCTTCAAGATATTCCCATTCCAATTTGGGGAGAAAGAACAGGATATCCAAAGAATAATGTCATCTGCTTCACCAGATGCAAGGTCAAGAGCTCTTGTTACTCTGGAAAGTATATGCAAACATCTCAGGAGCAGGGGAAACTGTGGGGTGGTATGGAAGATAGAATAAGGTGCCTGTAGAAAGTGCATGAGCCAAAACCAAAGGAATGAGAAAACACAAATAGGATTTTTAAGCATTTACTCCATGTTATAAAAGATGCTGCAAGCAAAAACAAAAATAAAAGACATCATTGCACTGGTTTATTTCTAAGTGGGCAGTAGACGAAACATTTCCCCTCATACTAAAAAACAAACAAACAAACAAAAAAAGGCAAAAAACAAGTAAAATGAAAATAAAAAGACTCATTGTAACCTTGAAAACATTATGTCAACTGAAATAAACCAGATATCCAAGGATAAATACTGTCTGATTCCACAAGTGAAATAGGTACAATAGGCACATTCATAGAAACAGAAAGTAGATCAGAAGTTGCATGTGGGTGTGCTCAGTCATGTTCAATTCTTTGTAACCATATAGACTGTAGCCCACCAGGCTCCTCTGCCCATAGATTCTCTGGGTAAGGATACTGGCATGGGCTGCCATTTCCTCTTCCAGGGATCTTCCTGACCTAGAGATCTAACCCATGTCTCTTGTGTCTCCTGCATTGACAAGTGGATTCTTTACCACTGAGCCGCCTGGGAAGCTCAGATTTTACCAGGGGCTAAAAAGAAGGGTTTTGAGGTGCTACTGCTTAATGGGTACAGAGTTTCTGTTTGGGGTGATGAAAAAGTTCTGGAAATTGATAGTGATGGTGATTGCACAACATGGTAAATGTAATTAATCTCACTGAATTGTACACTTAAAATGGCTAAATGGTTAATTTCATCTTATATATATATTTTACCACAATTTTTTTAATGGAAGGGGAAATCATCATGTTGCAGGAAAGAACCAATTCTGACAACATGTTGGAACTTTCTTTGACTTGCTTTTTGTTGCTGTTGTTCTATAATCATACATACTAGCCTGCCTCAAAGGACTCTGCCCCTCTGCCTGACTGTTAAACTAAAGTGCCCCTGTTTAGCACATAGAGAGATAATCTGACCCTGCCCACCTGTTGTTCTTGTTCAGACACAGTTGTGTCTGACTCTTTGCAACCCCATGAACTGCAGCATTCCAGGCTTTCCTGCCTTCAGTATCTCTTGATTCCAGCTTGTGCTTCATCCAACCAGGCATTTCACATGATGTACTCTGTGTATAAGTTAAATAAGCAGGATGATAATATACAGCCTTGAAGGACTCCTTTCCCAATTTTGAACTGGTCCACAGTTCCATGTCCAGTTCTAAGTATTGCTTCTTGGCTTGCATACAGGTTTCTCAGGAGCCAAGTAAGGTGGTATGATATTCCCGTCTCTTGAAGAATTTTCCACAATTTTTTGTGATCCACAAAGTCAAAGGCTTTAGCATAATCAATGAAGCAGAAGTAGATGCTTTTCTGGAATTCCCTTGCTTTTTCTATGATCCAACAGATGTTGGCAATTTGATCTCTGATTCCTCTGCCTTTTCTAAATCCAGCTTGTACATCTGGAAGTTCTTGGCTTATGTTCTGTTGAAGCCTACTTAAAAAGGATTTTGAGCATTACTTTGCTACTATGTGAAATGAGCACATTTGCATGGTAGTTTGAACATTTTTTGGCATTGCCCTTCTTTGGCATTGGAATGAAAACTGACCTTTTCCAGTATTGTGGCCACTGCTGAAAAGAGATCTCTAGTCTTTCCTACTCTATTGTTTTCCTCTGTTTCTTTCCATTGTTCACTTGAAAAGGCTTTCTTATTTCTCCTTCTTATTCTCTGGAACTCTGCATTCAGATGGGTATATCTTTCCATTTTTCTTTGTCCTTTGCTTCTCTTCTTTTCTCAGCTCACGTGTGAAAGGCTACAAAAATAAAAAATTTAAAAAAAAAAAGTGAGAGAAAGAGATTAACACACCCTGCTAAAGGCTTAGCCCTTCCCAGAGATGTTTTGCAAGACAGATGGCCCATTACTTCCTCACAGCCTCTTCCTCTCTTTTCTGCCTTTTGACTTTACCTCTTAATTGCTTCTCTCTGGCTCTGTAAAAGAATCTGGCATTCATACACCGCCAAGATGGCTACTTTGAGACATTGCTCTGCTATCTTCTTTGTCAGCCAGTTTTCTGAATAGTTGTTTTCCTTGCCTCAACACCTCATCTCCTGGATTCATTGGCCTGTTTTGTGCTGAGGAGACAAACCTGTGTCAGCAAAGTGCTTTTTAATACGTTGTCTAGGTTTGTCATATCTTTCTTTCAAGGAGCAAGGATCTTTTAATTTCATGGCCAAGTCACCATCCACAGTGATTCTGGAGCCCAAGAAAATAAAGTCTGTCACTGTTTCCATTCCACCCCCCTCCCCCAACCCCATTCACATCAGGTTGCCAAAGTATTGGAGTGTCAACTTCAGCATCAGCCCTTCCAATGAATATTCAGGACTAATTTCCTTTAGGATTGACGTGTGCTAATTTTAAAAAATCCATTTCCGACCTTTCTTGCAAACAGAGGCTCCGATGCAATGTATGCAGAAATTTTTTTTTTTTTTACTTAGAACAAAATTCCAGACATACACAAAAGTAGAGAAGATATTATAAAACTGCAAAGTACACTTCATATAGTGGCATAGCTGTTAATATTTTGCCATTTTTGTTTCATCTACCCTTCCACTTGTCTTTTATTTTCTAGATTATTTTAAAGCAGAGGTCAGATGTTATGTTACTTCCACCCAAAAATATTTCAGTGTAATGGCATCACCGACTCAATGGACATGGATTTGGGTGGACTTCGGGAGTTGGTGATGGACAGGGAGGCCAATCCATTATACAGTGGAAGTAAGAAATAGATTTAAGGGACTAGATCTGATAGACAGAGTGCCTGAGGAACTATGGACAGAGGTTCGTAACATTGTACAGGAGACAGGGATCAAGACAATCCCCAAGAAAAAGAAATGCAAAAACACAAAATGGCTATCTGAAGAGGCCTTACAAATAGCTGTGAAAAGAAGAGAGGCGAAAACCAAAGGAGAAAAGGAAAGATATATACATTTGAATGCAGAGTTCCAAAGAATAACAAGGAGAGATAAGAAAGCCTTCCTCAGCGATCAATGCAAAGAAATAGAGGAAAACAACAGAATGGGAAAGACTGGAGATCTCTTCAAGAGAATACCAAGGGAGATACCAAGGGAAATTTTTACACAAAAATGGGCACAATAAAGGACAGAAATGGTATGGAACTAACTGAAGCAGAAGATACTAAGAAGAGGTGGCAAGAATACACAGAAGAACTATATAAAAAAGATCTTTGCAACCTAGATAATCATGATGGTGTGATCACTCACCTAGAGCCAGACATCCTGGAATGCAAAGTCAAGTGGGCCTAGGAAGCATCACTATGAACAAAGCTAGTGGAGGTGATGGAATTCCAGTGGAGCTCTTTCAAATCCTGAAAGATGATGCTGTGAAAGTGCTGCACTCAATATGCCGGCAAGTTTGGAAGACTCAGCAGTGGCCACAGGACTGAAAAACATCAGTTTTCATTCCAATCCCAAAGAAAGTCAATGCCAAAGAATTCTCAAACTACTGCACAATTGCACTTATCTCACACACTAGTAAGGTAATGCTCAAAATTCTCCAATCAAGGCTTCAACAATACATGAATGGTGGACTTCTTGATGTTCAAGCTGGTTTTAGAAAAGGCAGAGGAACCAGAGATCAAATTGCCAACATCTGCTGGATCATCAAAAAAGCAAGGGAATTCCAAAAAAACACATCTATTTCTGCTTTATTGACTATGCCAAAGCCTTTGAGTGTATGAATCACAAAAAATTGTGGATAATTCTGAAAGAGATGGGAATCCCAGACCACCTGACCCGCCTCTTGAGAAACCTCTATACAAGCCAGGAAGCAACAATTAGAACTGGACATGGAACAACAGACTGGTTCCAAATAGGAAAAAGAGTACATCAAGGCTGTATATTGTCACCGTGCTTATTAACTTACTTGCAGAATACATCATGAGAAATGCTGGGCTGAAAGAAGCACAAGCTGGAATCAAGATTGCCAGGAGAAATATCAATAACCTCAAATATACAGATGACATCACCCTTATGGCAGAAAGTGAAGAAGAACTAAAGAGCCTGTTGATGACAGTGAAAAGGGAGAGTGAAAAAGTTGGCTTAAAGCTCAACATTCAGAAAACAAAGATCATGACATCTGGTCCCATTACTTCATGGCAAATAGATGGAGAAACAGTGGAAACAGTGGCTGACTTTATTTTGGGGGGCTCCAAAATCACTGCAGATGGTGACTGAAGCCATGAAATTAAAAGATGCTTACTCCTTGGGAGAAAAGTTATGACCAACATAGACAGCATATTAAAAGCAGAGACATTATTTTGTTAACAAAGTTCCATCTAGTCAAGGCTATGGTTTTTCCAGTAGTCATACATGGATGTGAGAGTTGGACTATAAAGAAAGCTGAGTGCAGAAGAATTGATGCTTTTTAACTGTGGTGTTGGAGAAGACTCTTGAGAGTCCCTTGGACAGCAAGGAAATCCAACCAGTCTATCCTAAAGGCAATAAGTCCTGAATATTCTTTGGAAGGACTAATGTTGAAGCTGAAACTCCAAGACTTTGGCCACCTGATGCAAAGAACTGACTCATTTGAAAAGACCCTGATATTGGGATAGATTGAAGGAGGGAGGAGAAGAGGACGACAGAGGATAAGATGGCTGGATGGCATCACTGACTCAATGGACAGGAGTTTGGGTAAACTCCAGGAGTTGGTGATGGACAGGGAGGCCTGGTGTGCTGTGGTCTATAGAGTCGCAAAGAGTTGGACACAACTGAGCAATTGAACTGAAACTGATTTACTGTGAAGTGATGGGACCAGATGCCATGATCTTAGTTTTTTGAATGTTGAGTTTTAACTTGGCTTTTTCGTTCTCCTCTTTCACATTCATCAAGAGGACTCTTTAGTTCCTCTTCATTTAGGGTTAGACTGGTTGTAAATATTAGCCTGAAGCCCGCCTAACCCCTGTATCAGAAAATGCAAACAGGAGGTTAGTTGTAAGTGTCCAGCCTGAAGCCCATCTATCTCCTGCCTCACATCCAAGGCTAGAATGGAGTCTTCCTTGGGGAAGAAATGTCTACCTTCAATGTCTATACCTGAGAACTAGTCACCAACAGAAACCACTCCACCTAGACACAGAGGCTTAGCCCCACTTCCCTCTGCACTTTTGGTGACTCTATGGTTCCCATCAGCCCAAGGGATTCCTGGCCTGTGCCAACTAAAAATTGTCACTCTTCATTTGTTTCTATAAGAATGTAGTCACTAGCCACTGCAGTGGCTGATCTCCAACACATCTTGAAAGGAGTTCAGGGCAGAAACCAGATATGAGTCACTCTATGCTCCAGGAAGCACTGGCAGAACAGGCCTTCAGATACTCTAGTTATTATTTTCAGGAGAAGGTTTTATAAACCCAATTTCTTGCATATTCTCCTATCTAGAAAAACACTAAAATAATTAATGAAAACATCTGCTCCATGTGACTAGTGTGTTTAATTACATGTATCCCCTCCTTCACTAAAATCGTGCATATACTGACCCCACTGCCTCTTTTGTGCAATCTCTCAAAACTATCTGAGAGGCTGTTTCCTGGGCTATAATCCTCATTTGGCCTCAAATAAAACTTAAATCACAAGTCTCGCATTGTGAATTTTGTTTTCAGTTAACAATGATAATGAAGCAAAAAAATTTTTTGAGAAACAACAACAAAAAGGCAATTTCATATTTTTCTGCAAAGCAATAATAAAATGCTTTATAGAACCTAAGAAAAGATTTTATAGCTGAAGCTGTGTTTGCTTCTTAGTTGCTCAGTCATGTCCGACTCTTTGCGACCCTGTGGGCTGTAGCTCACCAGGCTCCTCTGTCCATGAGATTTTCCAAGCAAGAGTACTGGAGTGAGTTGCCTTTCCCTTCTCCAGGGGATTATCACAAACTAGGGGTCAAACCTGGGTCTCCTGCATTGCAGGCAATTCCTTACCATCTGAGCCACCAGATGAAGCTGTAATACCTTATTACTGATAAATTTGAATAAGAGTTAAACCTTTCATGTGAAGCAAGAAAATGCAAGCATCCAAACTTGCTGAATTGGAATATTCAGGAGACAACTGAATTCAGGAGCACAGTTCTAATGAATGTTACATCACCACTGCCTGTGGAAAAACACAGACATTTACACTGCATTGGAAAGTTTAGTAGATCTAGCGTTTGACTAAAAAGAGGATTCAGAAATTCCTTAAGCAAATGCTTTCACTTATATTTCCCTATTGTGTCTGATCCAGAGGGATATAAAATAAAAAACTATGCCTAAATAAATCTAAGAAAAGTCTTTTACTTCTAACAGAAATCTAACAGAAAATAAAAATTATGTGATTAGAAAAAATGTTATAAATACACTTCTCATACAAATAGCCCACTTAAAACTTTTAATCAATTCATTGATGACAGAGCCAGCTGGGTGGCAATGCCAGTTCTCAGGGAACAGGAGAAAATGGATTAAGTGAAAGAAGGAATGCTAAAAATAATATTGTTATATAAGATACAAAACTGATTAATGAGCTACAAAGAAATTAACCCAAACCTTTGAAGAACCTTACCTTATCTAGCGTTTTCTATCAATTAATCTGCAACTTGACAGAATTGTAAGAAGACTGGTTCTAAATCAACATGCATTGTAATCCCCGAGCTTAACGATCCTTCAATGGGCTTTTTGGACATGGAAAAAAATCATGCAAGTGGCTTTCTGCCTGATTTCTAAGTTTTAAAGTTTTTCTAATCATTGATGAGGCATTGCAACAGAAATATTTTGTCCAGTTTTCTTCTTGAAAGATTTTGACAGAAGGTTGTGTAATAGGGTACTTGGTAAGAAATTTTTTTCCCTCTGACTAGAGAGTAACATTTTTTTTTCTTTTTTGACTAGCTTATTTCCCTTAGCATAATGTCTTCAGAGTTCATTCACGATGCAGCACATGGTAGAATTTCCTTCCATTTTAAGTTGAATACTGTCCCTGGTGGTGCAGAGGTTAAAGCATCTGCCTGCAATGTGGGAGACCTGGGTTCGATCCCTGGGTTGGGAAGATCTCCTAGAGAAGGAAATGGCAACCCACTCCAGTATTCTTGCCTGGAAAGTCCCATGGACAGAGGAGCTTGGTGGGCTACAGTCCACGGGTGGCAAAGAGTCAGGCACGACTGAGCAACTTCACTTTCACTTTCACTGTTCTATTACACATGTATCACATATTTTGTTTATCCATACACCTGTTGATGAATACTTGATTACTTCTACCCTTGACTTTTGTGAATAATCCTACTATGATCATGGGTGTACAGATATTTGTTTGGATCTCTGCTTTCAATTCTTTGGCATATACACCCAAAAGTGAAATTTCTGAGTCAATGAGTGCTTAATCATGTCCAGTTCTTTGTAACACCATGGACTGCAACCTGCCAGGCTCCTCTGTCCCTGGGACTTTGCAGGCAAGAATACTGGAACAGGATACAGTTCCCTTCTCTAAGGGATCTTCCTGATTCAGGGATGAGTTGAGCCCATATCTTTGGTGCCTCCTGAATTGGCAGGCAGATTCTTTACCATTGAACCACCTAGCTAGCCCTTTCTGAATCAGAGGAATGGTATGTTTTAAGTATTTATTTTAATTAATTTATTAATTTGGCTGTACAGGTTCTTGTTTGCAACAGTGGGATCTTTCAGTTATGTCATGTGAACTCCTAGTTGTGAGATCTAGTTCCCTGACTATGGATTGAACCCAGGCCCTCTGCATTGGGAGCACAGAGTCTTAGTCACCGGATCACCAGGGATATCCCCTGAGGAATGGTATTTTTAAAATTAGATTTTATGGTGAATTCCCTAGTGGTCCAGTGGTTAGGACTTCACACTTTTACAGTGAAGGTTCCAGGTTCAATCCTTGGTCAGGGAATTAAGATCCTACAGAATGCACACAGCCAAATTTTTTTTTAAAAATTAGATTTTATTAAGTGTGAAGGAATGCCATGAAAGATTTTTAGCAGGGCAGTGACAGGATCTGGATGTGTTTTCAAAGAACCACTCTGACTTTGTGGGGCTTGATTTACTTCTGAGGTGGAAACAAATAGATTTTGCTGATGTACTTTCTGTACTTACACAAGTATTAGGCAAATACCCCTCCTTTGTTCTTTGGTTGGAGATATTAAAAGCTGTTTCCTTGGAGTATTCATGTCCCTGAAGCTTGGAGACAAGAGGGTCAAGATTCCAATGGAGGAAGGTCCAACACAATTTGCAGTCTAAGGGGTCATCCAGCCTATAGGTGACAACTTCCAATAGACCTGACCAACTGAATCTTAACTTCCTACTTTGCTGCTAATTCTTAGCTTCCGGATGGTCCTTCCTTTTGTTGACTGGTTTTCAGTTGTCATAGGCCCTAATTTCCTGACCAACTTCCCATCCAGGCAGCAATCATACAACAGTTGGGTCTCCATAAGCTCCCCATCCATACACCAGGAGTCCATATCTCTTTCTGTTTACTGGTGCTGGACATTGGCAGACAGTAGATCTATCCCATTGCCAGGAGCCTAAATCATCTGAAATGTTATATACAGGCAACTTAAACTGTGTGACTTGGTAGCAAATATTATACAACATTACCATGTCACTCAAAAGTTAGATAATGTTACTGTAATAGTTGGAGGAGATTCTATGCATGTTCAAGAGTAAATGTCAGTCAGAGTGCCAGGCCTTCTATTCCTACAGACTGACCTCAATACTAGCTGCCATTCCAGCCATGTTTTTTCAGTTACTTCCAGCTATAAGCCCATTTCAAAAATTATGTTCACTTTCGGATCTTAAAAAATCCAGTGCAGTCTAAAGGACATATTTAGGGACTTCCTTGGTTGTCCAGTGGCTTAGACTCTGAGCTCCCAATGCAGGGGTCCTGGGTTCAATCCCTGGTCTAGGAACTAAGATTCCCACATGCCAAAACTAAGACCCAGCACAGAATAAATAAATATTAAAAAAAAAGTACACATTTAGTCACACGTCCTGTTCAAGCCTTTCTCCTCTTCCACGTTTAGCTTTGTAGTAACTATACCTCCCTTCAGTAGTTCTCACCTCCTGGTGTTCAATAAACTTGTGCAACCCCCTCCCACATAAATTTCAAGGATGATACTTTGGCTACTAACTGTTCTTTTTGAAATGGCAACCCACTCCAGTATTCTTGCCTGGAGAATCCCATAGGCAGAGAAGCTTGGTAGGCTATAGTCCGTGGGGTTGCAAGAGTCAGACATGACTTAGCAACTAAACTACTACTGCTACTAGCTCTGAAAATACCAGCAACCCTGTCTTGAATACACTCAAGCAACCTTATGAAGAGTTCCATGTGGCAAAGAGCCAAGGCCTCCTGCTATCCACCAGCCTTAGCCCACCAGACACATGAGTGAGACACCTTGGAAGTAGATTCTCCAGACCCAGTCAAGCCTTCAGATAACTGCAGTCCCTGCCAACATCTAGACTATAATATCTTGAGAAACCCTGAGCCAGTAACACACAAATAAGCTACTCTCTGAGAACTGGACCATAAAGAATATTGAGCACTGAAAAATTGATGCTTTCAAACTGTGGTGTAGAGAAGACTCTTGAGAGTCCTTTAGACAGCAAGGAAATCAAACCGGTCAATCCTAAGGGAAATCAACCCTGAATATTCATTGGAAAGACATGCTGAAGCTAAAGCTCCAGTACTCTGGCCACTTGATACAAAGAGCCGACTCATTAGAAAAGACCCTGATGCTGGGAAAGATTGAGGGCAAGAGGAGAAGGGGATGACAGACAATGAGATGGTTGAATGGCATCACTGACTCAATAGACATGAGCTTGAGCAAGGGAAGTCTGGTGTGCTGCAATACATGGGGTTGCAAAGAGTCAGCTTAGCAAATGAGCAACAACAACAAAGCCACTCTCAGTTTCCTGATCCACAGTAACTTGTGAGATAAGACATATTTAGTTTTCGTTTGGGCTTCCCTGGTGGCTCAGATGGTAAAGAATCTGCCTACAATGCAGGTGGCCCAGGTTTGTCCTTGGGTTGGGTAGATTCCCCTGGGGAAGAGAATGGCAACCCAATCCAGTATTCTTGCCTGGAGAATTCCATGGCCAGAGGAGCCTGGTGAGCTACAGTCCACAGGGTCACAAAGAGTCAGACACGACTGAGTGAATAACACACACACACACATTTTTGGTTTAGGCTGCAAGTTTTAGAATAATTTGTCAGGCAGGGATAGATGACTAAAAATACATCTGTTTATTCCTTTTGCGGCCTCTGGCTTCTTCTTCCTTCTCCAAGAAAGGAGAATTAGAAAATAGGGGACTAATAACTTACCTAATTGGTGCTGTGTAATCTGGTGCAGCCCAAACACTGGCTTTCTTGCTAGGATGCATGCTATGAACTGCATCTTAAAGATAAAAGACTCTGCTTGGATCCTACCACCAGCCACGTACTGTCTGCCTGTTTCTTGTAAAGCCCCTCCCCCTAAGCAAGTGCCTGTGGTGGTGGAAATCAAGTCTCCTATTGCTATGGTCCCTTCACTCTGGCAGGCTTCCTGCTGGGACAGAATAATTAGATGGTCACCCAGAATTCTGTCACCATTCTTTGAGGTCAATTTAACCTAAGGGAAACACATGCAAACTTGCAGTGCAAGATGGTGGATATGTAGTTCACCATCCTGTTACCTTCTGTCTGTTCTCCAGTGGAGGAGGCATAAGTTTCTAGGCTCATGGATGCTCCCAGATTTCAAGGCACACATATCAACCTCTCCAGGGAAACTTCTCACCATTCTATATACCAATGACTTCACGGGGATGAGTCCATGAGCTTTTAGCAGCATGGCATCTGGTCCCATCACTTCATGGGAAATAGATGGGGAAACAGTAGAAACAGTGTCAGACTTTATTTTGGGGGTGGCTCCAACATCACTGCAGATGGTGATTGCAGCCATGGAATTAAAAGACGCTTACTCCTTGGAAGAAAAGTTATGACCAACCTAGATAGTATACTCAAAAGCAGAGACATTACTTTGCCAACAAAGGTCCATCTAGTCAAGCTATGGTTTTTCCAGTAGTCATGTATGGATGTGAGAGTTGGACTGTGAAGAAAGCTCAGTGCTGAAGAATTGATGCTTTTGAACTGTGGTGTTGGAGAAGACTCTTGAGAGTCCCTTGGGCTGCAAGGAGATCCAACCAGTCCATTTTAAAGGAGATCAGTCCTGGGTGTTCTTTGGAAGGACTGATGCTAAAGCTGAAACTCCAGTACTTTGGCCACCTCATGTGAAGAGTTGACTCATTGGAAAAGACCCTGAAGCTGGGAGGGATTGGGGGCAGGAGGAGAAGGGGACAACAGAGGATGAGACGATTGGATGGCATCACGGACTCAATGGATGTGAGTCTGAGTGAACTCCGGGAGTTGGTGATGGACAGGGAGGCCTGGAGTGCTGCAATTCATGGAGTCGGAAAGAGTCGGACACGACTGAGTGACTGAACTGAACTAAAGCACTGAGCAGAAGAGGGAAATGTCTTTTTCCCCTTCTTGTAGGTACCTCTAATTTTTCCCAAAAATCTTGTTGAAGATTTCTGTTAGCCTAATGTGGGGTAAGTAATCCTCCCCTCTTCTGGCTTGAGTAGAGACAAAATTCTCAAAGGCTGTCTGTGTTGGAAGTTCACATGCCAGAGCTTAGAACTATAGTCTGCTTTGTCTTCAGAAGAGGTTTTGTACTTCTACAATAATACTCCTAGTTCGTTGCCCTTGGTTGGTACCTAAATTCAAAGATTAATGGAGCAGAGGAAAGTACAGACTGAATTTGGCATTTTTCAAGTAATGCATGGATATCACTCAGCACTTTGTATGAGGATCCAGAGTGCCCATCGGGTACATTTTAGAGAAATTGTTAAATCAGTTTCAAAATATAATAAAGTATATTAAAATGTAAATTTCTGTTATAGTCATGCTACTTTTATGTGACACCTAGATTCTTAATGTTTGTGTTTTATTTTGTTTGTTTGCTTTCCTTTCCAAGGTTGGAATAGCAGCTTTGGAGAAAGGAAAATGTATAAGATTTTAAGTCAGATAATCCAGATTAAACAGTCTATACTTCTAGTCATTTATTAAATTAACCTCAGCTCTCTGAGCCTCTCATTTGTTATTTGGAGACAATCATCTTTAGTTTGAAAGATTTTTATGGGGATGAAAGATTAGATAGGGTGCTTAGCATAGCTTCAGGGAAGAGACACTCAACAAACTGCAGTTCAGTTCAGTTCAGTTCAGTCGCTCAGTCGTGTCTAACTCTTTGCAACCACATGAATCACAAAATCCAGGCCTCCCTGTCCATCACCAACTCCCAGAGTTCACCCAAACTCATGTCCATCGAGTTGGTGAAGCCATCCAGCAATCTCATCCTCTGTTGTCCCCTTCTCCTTCTGCCCCCGACCCCTCCCAGCATCAGGGTCTTTTCCAATGAGTCAACTCTTCGCATGAGGTAGCCAAAGGATTGGAGGTTCAGCTTTAGCATCAGTCCTTCCAATGAACACCCAGGACTGATCTCCTTCAGAATGGACTGGTTGGATCTCCTTGCAGTCCAAGGGACTCTCAAGAGTCTTCTCCAATACCACAGTTCAAAAGCATCAATTCTTCGGCACTGAACTTCATCACAGTCCAACTCTCACATCCATACATGACTCCTGGAAAAACCATAGCCTTGACTAGACAGAGCTTTGTTGGCAAAGTAATATCTCTGCTTTTTAATATGCTATCTAGGTTGATCATAACCTTCCTTCCAAGGGGAAGGTTACACTTCCAAGGAGTAAGTGTATTTAATTTCATGGCTGCAATCACCATCTGCAGTGATTTTTGGAGCCCCCCAAAAAACAAAGTCTGACACTGTTTCCACTGTTTCCCCACCTACTTCCCATAAAGTGATGGGACCAAATGACATGATCTTCGTTTTATGAATGCTGAGCTTTAAGCCAACATTTTCACTCTCCTCTTTTACTTTCATCAAGAGGATTTTTAGTACCTCTTCACTTTCTGCCACAAGGGTGGTGTCATCTGCATAGCTGAGGTTATTGATATTTCTCCTGGCAATCTTGATTCCNCTTTCCTTTTCTCTTTTGCTTTTCACTTCTCTTCTTTTCACAGCTATTTGTAAGGCCTCCCCAGACGGCCATTTTGCTTTTTTGCATTTCTTTTCCATGGAGATGGTCTTGATCCCTGTCTCCTGTACAATGTCACGAACCTCATTTCATAGTTCATCAGGCACTCTATCAGATCTAGTCCCTTAAATAAATCTATTTCTCACTTCCACTGTATAATCACAAGGGATCTGATTTAGGTCCTACCTGAATGATCTAGTGGTTTTCCCCAGTTTCTTCAATTTAAGTCTGAATTTGGCAATAAGGAGCTCATGATCTGAGCCAGCCAGCTCCCAGTCTTGTTTTTGCTGACTGTATAGAGCTTCTCCATCTTTGGCTGCAAAGAATATAATCAGTCTGATTTAGATGTTGACCATCTGGTGATGCCCATGTGTAGAGTCTTCTCTTGTGTTGATGAAAGAGAGGGTTTGCTATGACTAGTGCGTTCTCTTGGCAAAACTCTATTACCCTTTGCCCTGCTTCATTCCGTACTCCAAGGCCAAATTTGCCTATTACTCCAGATGCTTCTTGACTTCCTACTTTTGCATTCCAGTCCCCTATAATGAAAAGGACATCTTTTTGGGGTGTTAGTTCTAAAAGGTCTTGTAAGTCTTCATAGAACCATTCAACTTCAGCTTCTTCAGCATTACTGGTTGGGGCATAGACTTCATGATATTGAATGGTTTGCCTTGGAAATGAACAGAGTTCATTCTGTTGTTTTTCAGATTGCATCCAAGTACTACATTTCAGACCCTTTGTTGACCATGATGGCTACTCCATTTCTTCTGAGGGATTCCTGCCCACAGTAGTAGATATAAAGGTCATCTGAGTTAAGTTCACCCATTCCAGTCCATTTTAGTTCGCTGATTCCTAGAATGTTGACGTTCACTCTTGCCGTCTCCTGTTTGACCACTTCCACTCTGCCTTGATTCATGGACCTGACATTCCAGGTTCCTGTGAAATTTGCTCTTTACAGCATCGGACCTTGCTTCTATCACCAGTCACATCTACAACTGGGTATTGTTTTTGCTTTGGCTCTATCCCTTCATTCTTTCTGGAGTTATTTCTCCACTGATCTCCAGTAGCTATTGGGCACCTACCGACCCTTGGAGTTCCCCTTTGTATCCTATCATTTTGCCTTTTCATACTGTTCATGGGGTTCTTAAGACAAGAATACTGAAGTGGCTTGCCATTCCCTTCTCCAGTGGACCACATTCTGTCAGACCACTCCACCATGACCCTCCTGTCTTGGGTGGCCCCACTCGGCATGGCTTAGTTTCATTGAGTTAGACATGGCTGTGGTCCATCTGATCAGATTGGCTAGATTTGTGTGATTATAGTTACAGTGTGTCTGCCCTCTGATGCCCTCTTGCAGCACCTACCATCTTACTTGGGTTTCTCTTACCTTGGGCGTGGGGTATCTCTTCACGGCTGCTCCAGCAAAGTGCAGCCATGGTTCCTTACCTTGGACGAGGGTATCTCCTCACAGCCACCCCTCCTGATGGCGCTGATCCTTGGACATGGGGTTGCTCCTCTCAGCTGCCGCCAAAGTGCAGCTAGTACCAATTATCACTATGAAAGTATATAGAGTTTTTCTTAATTGAAATATAATGTAAGCTATGCTTTGAGTTCTAATTTTATTTTTTATCTAGATTTGTTTCAAAAATGTTTTCATGTATTATACAATAATCATACTTTTTATTTCAGTGACTATAAAATATTCCAACATATTGGTACTTTATATTTTATAAGCATTCTCTTCCCTGATGACTCAAACAGTAAAGAATCTGCCTACAATTCAGGAGACCCAGGTTCAAATTACTGAGTCAGAAATGTCCCCTGGAGAAAGGAGTGGCTACCTACTCCAGTATTCTTTCCTGGAGAATTACAGGGACAGAGGAGCCTGGCAGGCTACTTACAGTTCATGGGGTTGCAAAGAGTCAGACACAGCTGAGCAACTAACACTTGAAGGGAATATGCTATGCACAGGCCTGTACTATAATTAATGGAGCTTCTTTGAAAAATAAGAATGACTTTCTCAACACCACCAGGCAAAGGGCTGGGAGCAGTAAAATGTACATCTTGGAAAGACATCTTGAAAACAAGATTTGAAGTACTGATGGGACTGATGGAAAACCATTAGTGACTGTTACATAACCAGAGCCTTGAGGGAGTTGCTGAGAAAGGATATCACTAGCCGCGACCCAGATAATCACAGTGGTGTGATCATTCATCTAGAGCCAGACATCCTGGAATGTGAAGTCAAGTGGGCCTTAGGAAGCATCACTACGGACAAAACTAGTGAAGGTGATGGAATTCTAGTTGAGCTATTTCAAATCTTGAAAGATGATGCTGTGAAAGTGCTGCACTCAATATGCCAGCAAATTTGGAAAACTCAGCAGTGGCCACAGGACTGGAAAAGGTCAGTTTTCATTCCAATCCCTAAGAAAAGCAATAACGAAAGTGAAGTCGCTCATTCCTGTCCAACTCTTTGCCACCCCATGAACTGTAGCCTACCAGGCTCCTTCGTCCATGAGATTTTCCAAGCAAGAGTACTGAAGTGGGTTGCCATAAGAAAGGCAAAGCCAAAGAATGCTCAAACTACCACACAATTGCACTCATCTCACATGCTAGTAAAGTAATGCTCAAAAATCTCCACTCCAGGCTTCAATAATACATGAACAGTGAACTTCCAGATGTTCAAGCTGGTTTTAAAAAAGGCAGAGGAGCCAGAGATCAAATTGCCAACATCCACTGGATCATTGAAAAGGCAAGAGAGTTCCTGAGAAACATCTATTTCTGCTTTATTGACTATGCCAAAGCCTTTGACTGTGTGGATCATAATAAACTATGGAAAATTCTGAAAG
Organism: Aepyceros melampus; assembly: GCA_006408695.1. Classification (NCBI taxonomy): domain Eukaryota; kingdom Metazoa; phylum Chordata; class Mammalia; order Artiodactyla; family Bovidae; genus Aepyceros; species Aepyceros melampus. The sequence goes on along the minus strand of SJXQ01008942.1, from coordinate 23,307 downwards.
AGATGGGAATACCAGACCATATAACTTGCCTCTTGAGTAATCTGTATGCAGGTCAGGAAGCAACAGTTCGAACTGGACATGGAGCAACAGACTGGTTCCAAATAGGAAAAGGAGTACATCAAGGCCGTATATTGTCATCGTGCTTATTTAACTTATATGCAGAGTACATCATGAGAAACGCTGGACTGGAAGAAACACAAGCTGGAATCAAGATTGCTGGGAGAAATATCAATAACCTCAGATATGCAGATGACACCACCCTTTGGCAGAAAGTGAAGAAAGAGCCTCTTGATGGAAGTGAAAGTGGAGAGTGAGAAAGTTCACTTAAAGCTCAACATTCAGAAAATGAAGATCATGGCATCTGATCCCATCACTTTATGTGAAGTAGATGGGGAAACAGTGGAAACAGTGGCTGACTTTATTTTTGGAGGCTCCAAAATCACTGCAGATGGTGACTGCAGCCTTGAAATTAAAAGACACTTACACCTTGGAAGAAAAGTTATAACCAACCTAAACAGTGTATTAAAAGCAGAGACATTACTTTGCCGACAAAGATTAGTCTAGTCAAAGCTATGGTTTTTCCAGTGGTCATGTATGGATGTGAGAGTTGGACTATAAAGAAAACTGAGTGCTAAAGAACTGATGCTTTCAAACTATGATGTTGGAGAAGACTCTTGAGAGTCCCTTGGACTGCAAGGAGATCCAACCAGTCCATCCTAAAAGAAATCAGTCAGGAATATTCATTGTAAGGACTGATGTGAAGCTGAAACTCCAATACTTTGGCTGCCTGATGTGAAGAGCTGACTCATTTGAAAAGAGTCTGATTCTGGGAAAGATTGAAGGCAAGAGGAAAAGGGGCTCACAGAGGATGAGATGGTTGGATGGCATCACGGACTCAATGGACATGAGTTTGAGTGAACTCTAGGAGTTGGTGATGGACAGGGAGGCCTGTCGTGCCGCAGTCCATAGGATTACAAAGAGTTGGACATGACTGAGAAATTGAACAACAACAAGCCTCTGTGAAGTGACATTGAGGGAGAGTTAAGAGAGAGATCTGGAGATGCAAAAAAGAACTAGATCATATAAGGCTTCCAGGTTTCTGGGCTTGGTTTTTTTCCTGCTAATGCTGTGGACTGGTTTCTGCCCACCAACCTCTCCATACCCACCACCACTCATGTGTTAAAACCCTCTCATGTGCCTGTATTTGGAGATTGGGTCACTAGGAGGTAAGAAAAGCTAAATTTGGTCATAAGGCATGTGTGCTATATCACTTCATTCGTGTCCACTCTTTAGCCACCCTATGGGCTGTAGCCCACCAGTCTCTTCTGTCCTTGGGATTCTCCTGGCGGGAATAATGGAGTGGATTGTCATTTTCTCCTCCAGGGGATCTTTCTGACCCGGGAATTGAACCCAAGTCTCCAGCATCTACTGCAGTGGCATGCGGCTTCCACCACTAGCCCCACCCTAATTCTCTAGGACTGGGGTCTTATAAGAAGAGGAAGAGACCTCACTCTGTGTGTGTGTGCGCACGCATGTGTGTGTGTGCGTGTGCATCTCTGTATGTGTGCACTACACAGGAAAACCCATGTGATGACTCACTCGGCAAAAAAGGCAGATGCTGCAAGCCAGGAAGTGAGCTCTCATCAGGAATCAGGTTAGTCAGCACTTTGATTTGGGAATTCTAGCCTCCAGAACTGTGAAAACATGAACTCCTATTGTGTATACTAGCCAGTCTATGGTATATTGTTATGGCAGCCCAAGCTGACTAATAGAGCATGTCACACAAGTCACCACTGAAAGCTGCATGTGAGGAAATGACGGGATCTGAGATCAGCCAGGAAGTTGCTATGATGGAAGAAAAGGAGTCAAAAGGGAGAGCCCAGAAGATACAACAGAAAGTTGTAAATTTAAAGTTGTAAAACAGGGAGTTGCAAATTTATCCAAGACCAGGGGAACCATTATAAGGGGGGTTCAGGGCCGAGAAATAACAAGATTTAATTCAGTGGTTGAAAAAAATTACTCTAGCTGGGCTGAGGGTGGAGGATGGAGGGAGGAGTGGGTGGAGTGACAAGAGGAGGAGAGGAAATAGTAATAAAGAAAGAAATGATAGGATTTGGACCAGAGTAGTAGCAGTGGGTCATGAAAAGTAATCAGACTTTAGATACACTGCAAAGGAAAAATAAGCAGGATTTATGAATGAGTTATATGTGAAGTCTGATAGAAAGTAAGAACAGGAGAATAACTCCAAGTGTTTGGTTTGAGCAACTGGAACAATGACATAGGAAATGGAGAATATGAAGAAGGCTAAGCAAAGTGGGGGGGGGGGCTTTTTGCAGGGAGGTGGGGGAGAGCAGTAGTTGAGCTTTGGACATGTTGGATTAGGATGTCTATTACGTCCACGTGAGATGTTGAAGTTGAATATGAGTCTGGAGTTTGAAAGAAAGATCAGAGCCTTAGTTATAAACATGGAAATTGTCAGTCCACTGATGATATTTAGTACCATTTAGAGGCATGAGCATCACCAAGAGAGTTACTATAAAAGAGATCCGTGGACTGAGCTTGAGATACTATTACCCTCTTTTTCCATTCTCCTCCCCACCCCCACCCTCTCCAAGCTCCACTGGGAGCAGTGGATTCCTGGCAGTCATTTGGTTCAATATAAATCATCCTAGTCCTGCCCACTCCACAGTCTCCTCTGCCTGTCAGTTGGGCTAATGGTAAGCATCTTATCTAAAATGGATATATTCCCTATGACAGGACATTTTAAATGGTACTGAAAAAAAGGTCTTTCCTATTGCTTAACCTACAACACTTAAGTTTGAAGTTTAGTCAACAGTTTATACTCTCCTTATGCACTGGAGGAGAAAGGGGGAAAAAAAGGAGATATGTATAAGGTACTGAAGCCAGACTTCCTTGGTGGTCCAGTGGTTAAGATTCTGCGCTTCCAATGCAGGGGGCATAGATTCAATCCTTAGATGGGTAACTAAGATTTCATAAGGTGCGTGGTGTGGGAAAAAAGTACCCAAACCTTTTTCTCTGTATCCTTGTATCCCCTTTTTATAGCTAGCTGAACTAAATTGCATTCAGAGTAAAAACAACTTCCTTAGTTCTCAAGAGTAATCTTCAGTACTCCCTGAGGTGCCCAAGATCCCCTCTGCTAGCCCTACAAAACAAGATCCTATCTTATAGGATCTCCCAATTAAGCTAACACTTCTGAAGAAGAAAGGCAGTTCCAGAGTTCTCAGGTATTAGAGTCATAGTTACTATGATTAGGTTCTACCCACTGTTAAATTATTGACCAAAGGCATACACAACAGGTTTATTTTTTTAGTGCTATCATCATTGTTTTCAAAATAACCATATTCACTGGTGGAAGCTGATTCATCAACATTTTTAGATTTGGCACAACTATTCCATCCTGTGCGTGTGTTAGTCGCTCAGTCGTGTTTGACTCTAGGTGACCCCATAGAGTGTATCCCATCCGTCTTCTCTGTCTTTCCCAGGCTTCTCTGTCCCTGGGTTCTCCAGACAAGCATACTGGAGTGGATTGCCGTACCCTCCTCCAGGGAATCTTCCCAACCCAAGGACTGAATCTGGGTCTCCTGCATTGCAGGTGGACCCTTTACCATCTGAGCTACAAGGGAAGCCTCTATTCCATCCTCCTAGGGTTCAAATCCAGCATGGCCCACAGTTGCACAAAATGAAAAGCAAGGCCCAAGAATAGATGCTCGATGCTTCAGTCACTACAGTATATCCAGTTGTTTTTCAGTCCCTAAGTCATGTCCAACTCTTTGTGACCCCATGGACTATATATCCAGTGCCTAGGGCCTAACATGGGCTTCCCTCATAGCTCAGTTGGTAAAGAATCCGCCTGCAATGCAGGAGATCCTGGTTCGATTCCTGGGTCAGGAAGATCCACTGGAGAAGGAATAGGTTACCCATCCCAGTATTCTTGGGCTTCCCTTGTGGCTTAGCTGGTAAAGAATCCACCTGCAATGCAGGAGACCTGGGTTTGATCCCTGGGTTGGGAAGATCCCCTGGAGAAGGGAAAGGCTACCCACTCCAGTATTCTGGCCTGGAGAATTCCATGGACTATACAGTCCATGGGGTTGCAAAGAGTTGGACATGACTGAGTGACTTTCACTTACACTTCAGTGCCTAATATACAGAACACATTCAACAAATATTTGTTGGATGAGTAAGCCAGGGAAAACTAAAGGAAGCTATGTAAACTCATCATTGAAGAAAAGGCTCTGTGTCTGTTGAACAGTCCATGGGGTTGCAAAGAGTTGGACATGACTGAGTGACTTTCACTTACACTTCAGTGCCTAATATACAGAACACATTCAACAAATATTTGTTGGATGAGTAAGCCAGGGAAAACTAAAGGAAGCTATGTAAACTCATCATTGAAGAAAAGGCTCTGTGTCTGTTGTTATATGACCCCTGATATTTACAAAAGTTCTAGATACATGTCTGATATTGATTTCAGATTCATGTTAAATGCCTCTAGCTTCTCATTCTAACCAGTATTCTCTTGTGCCTAGTGCTTCAGCACTGAAACCTTGATTTTGATCCTGATGCCTAGATTTCTGCCTTGCATTCTCCTCCAGCTTCTCAGTGCCAGCTAGTCAGCAGAATTAAACAGATCCCCAAATGGACCATGCTCTTCTTACCTCACTGACTTGTCACAAGCTCTTCCTTTGCCTGAAATACCTTCATTCCTACTTAGTCTTCTTAGTTAACCACATGCGTGTGAATGCTCAGTCGCTCAGTCGTGTCCTATTCTTTGGAACTCCATGGACTATTGCCTACCAGGCTCCTCTGTCCATGGAATTTTCCAGGCAAGAATACTAGAGCATGTTGCCATCTCCTATTTCAGGGGATCTTCCTGACCCAGGGATCAAAATTGAGTCTCTTGTGTCTTCTGCATTGGCAGGTGGATTCTTTACCACTGAGCCACTTGGGAAGGCCTAGTGGACCCACACTGACTCTTTAATTTCATTTGTCACCTATAGGAAGCCTGTCTTAATCTCTCAGGTAACATTAGATTCTTTTTCCTCTGTACTCCTGTAAAGTCTTACTCAAAGGGAAATTCTCACATGACCATTTATCCACTCTTAAATCTTTCTATGACTCAAGAGTTCCCATGAGGAAAGGACTATGGTCTATTTGTCTGTGTATCTAAGAGCCGAACAGGGTCCCTGGAACAGAGAGGATACTACAGGGAAGAATGAATGAACAAACCTTAACTACTGAAGCCAACCATTCTGCAAACTAAGCAGTTACAAAATGGAGTCTGTTTAAATAGAAAAAGGCTGCAATCACAAGGGCCACTATTCAAAGAAGCAGGAGTAGGACCATTCCAAGCTATATTCAGCTGGATGGTGGCATCAACCCTATATGTGCTAAAATGTTGGCCAGAGGGTTTACAGCATAAGAACCACTGAGCAGAGTGGCAGTGTAACATGTGTGNTACAACCCAGCTCAGGAAAGATAAGACCCTGCCAACACCCACCACCCTTACAAGGACCCTTTCCTGTTCACACTGCCTTTTCAACCCCTTCTCAGTGGCGATCTCCACTGTGACTTACAGCAATCACTTCCTTACTTTTATTTATAATTTTATCATTTGTGTACCTGTATTAGTTTCCTATTGCTGCTGTAGCAAATGACCACATACTTGGAGGTTTAAAACAGTACAAATTTATCATTTTAGAGTTCTGTAAGTTACAAGTTCAGTGCAAATCTTGCTGAGTAAAGTCAAGGTATCAGCCGGGCTGTGTTCTTTTCCGGAAGCTGTCAGGGAAAATCTCCTTGACTCCCTAGCTTCTAGCAGCTGTCCAAATTCTTTGACTGCAGCTCCCTTCCTCCTTCTTCAAATGAGCAGTGTACCATCTCTCTGTCCTCCTTCCAAAAAGATTTCATACATCTCTTTCTCTGGCTCTTAATTCTCACTTCAAAAGACCCTTTTGATTATATCCAGTCTACCTAGATAATCCAGGATAATCTGCCCCATCTCAAGACAGCTACCTTTGAGAATGACTGGAAGGTCCCTTTTGACACATAAAGTAACATTTACAAGTTCTGGGAAAACAGATGGACATCTTGGGGACTGGGGAAAAATTATTATGCCTACCACAGAAGCCATCCCCAAATCCATGGTGTTACCTGTTTTGTACTTTACAAAAAATGGAAACAGTCTCTTTGTATTCAATCATATCTAGATATTTTTTCTCAACATTATATTTGTAAAATCCATCCACATTCCCTGTATCTGTAGTTCATTTTCATTGTATGAATATACAATTAATAAGCATCTGTGTTATTTCTAGTCTGAAAGACATTATAAAAGATACAACAAGCATATTCAACTTGACAAGGTAATGATAAATGATTTTCCAAAGTAGTTATTTGTCATGGTCTTCATAGACTGGGACTTGGAGACTGAAATCAACAAGAAGAAGGACACAGGGGACCCAAGTCTCGAGTGAAACAAGGGTACTTTATTTGCAGAAATGCATGCTTATATATCTTCAATAAAATGATTACTCAACCATTAAAAAGAATGAAATTCCACCAGTTGCAACAAAATGGAAGTCCTGAAAGGTCACTGAAGGGAGTCACTGAAGGGAGTCCAAGCAGGTGCCCTTTCTCATGATCTCAGTCCTGAGAACTGTGTGCAGCTCTGCTCATTCCTATTATCCAGGAACTGATAAGAAACAGAGAGTCCTTGAGAAATGGCACATAAAGAAAGAAAAAACATATTGGATCCCTTAAAGTTGAACATCCCCTAACAGTTATTCAACTCTCCTCACTCAATATGTTATTGTCAGGTTTTCAGTTTTCATCAATTCAGTAGGTACACAGTAGTATATCCTTGTGGTTTTCATTTACATTTTTATGATTAATAATGAGAGAGCATATTTTCATATGTTCATTGGTCATTTGAATTTCTTCTTTAGGAAGAAACTGCACATTTAGTCCCCTCCTTCTCCTCCCGCCCTTTTTCTTTTCAGTTAAGAACCTCTCTTCTGGAGCTTTTTTTTTTTTTTTTTAGTTGTTTCTTGGCTGCATTTGGTCTTTATTCCTGTGCAAGGGATTTCTCTAGTTGCAATGAGTGGGGCTATTTTCATTGCAGTGTGTGGGCATCTCTTGTTGAGGAGCACAGGCTCTAGGGCATACAGGTTTCAGTAGTTCTGGTGTACAGGCTTAGTTGCCCCATGGCATCTGGGATCTTCCTGGACCAGGAATTGAACTGGTATTCTCTGAATTGCAAAGTGGATTCTTAACCACTGGACCACCAGAAGCCCTAGCTCATTCTTTTTTAACTAGGTTTTTTTTAATTATTATTATTAATTTACAGAAGGCCATGTCTTTTAGATACAACTGTTTGTCAGTTTTAAGTCTTTAAATATTTTATCAAATTTTGTGTCCTTTTAAATCAAATTTAACATTTACAATGAGTGTTTTCTGTTGCCTTTTTTTTTTTTTTACTTTCCCAATGCTGAGGTCATAAAGATTTACTTTTATATCACATTCTAAAAGCTTTCTAGTTTTGCTCGTCGTGGTTGGGTCAATAATCCACCTAAAATTGAATTCTGGTATGATGCCATGTAGGGTTCGATTTTATTTCATTTTTTTTATGGCTATGCAATTGACCCAGTACTATTTATTAAATGGACCAATTCTGCAGTGCCAACTATCTCACAAATCAAGTGCCCATATATATATACATGAGTCTATGCCTAAATTTTCTATTCTATATCATTGTTCCCATTCTCTACATAGCATTAACACCACACTATTATAATAACCATAGTTTTATAATAAATAATGATACCTAAAGACAGAAGAAAGAGAAATGTAAAAATGCAAAATGGTTGTCTGATGAGGCCTTACAAATACCCGAGAAAAGAAGAGAAGCTAAAGGCAAAGGAGAAAAGGAAAGATATACTCATTTGAATGCAGAGTTCCAAATAATAGCAAGGAGAGATAAGAAGCCTTCCTCAGCAATCAATGCAAAGAAATAGAGGAAAACATTACAATGGGAAAGACTAGAGATCTCAAGAAAATTAGAGATACCAAGGGAATATTTCCTGCAAAGATGGGCACAATAAAGGACAGAAATATTATGGACCTAACAGAAGTGGAAGATATTAAGAAGAGGGGACAACAATACACAGAAGAATTATACAAAAAAGATCTTCACGACCCAGATAACTATGATGGTGTGATCACTCACCTAGAAGCCAGACATCTTGAAATGTGAAGTCAAGTGGACCTTAGGAACAAAGTTAGTGGTGATAATTGAATTCCAGTTGAGCTATTTCAAATCCTGAAAGATGATGCTGTGAAAGTGCTGCACTCAATATGCCAGCGAATTTGGAAAACTCAGCAGTGGCCACAGGACTGGAAAAGGTCAGTTTTCATTCCTATCCCAAAGAAAGGGAAGGCCTAAGAATGCTCAAACTACAGCACTCATCTCATACTCGAGTTAAGTAATGCTCAAAATTCTCTAAGCCACACTTCAGCAATACGTGAACCATGAAATTCCAGATGTTCAAGCTTGTTTTAGAAAAGGCAGAGGAACCAGAGATGAAATTGCCAACATCCACTGAATCATTGAAAAAGCAAGAGAGTCCAGAGAAACATCTATTTCTGCTTTATTGACTATGCCAAAGCCTTTGATGGTGTAGATCACAATAAAGTGTGGATAATTCTGAAAAAGATGGGAATACCAGAGCACCTGACCTGCCTCTTGAGAAACCTATATGCAGGTCAGGAAGCAATAGTTAGAACTGGACATGGAACAACAGACTGGTTCCAAATAAGCAAAGGAGTCCATCAAGGCTGTATGTGTCACTGTGCTTATTTAACTTCTATGCAGAGTACATCATGACAAACACTGGGCTGAAAGAAGCACAAGCTGAAATCAAGATTGCCAGGAGAAATATCAATAACCTCAGATATGCAGATGACACCACCCTTATGGCAGAAAGTTAAGAGGAACTAAAAAGCCTCTTGATGAAAGTGAAAGAGGAGAGTGAAAAAGTTGGCTTAAAGGTCAACATTCAGAAAACGAAGATCATGGCATCTGGTCCCATGGGAAATAGATGGGGAAACAGTGGAAACTGTGTCAGACTTTAATTTTATGGGCTCCAAAATCAGTGCAGATGGTGACTGCAGCCATGAAATTAAAAGACGCTTACTCCTTGGAAGGAAAGTTATGACCAAACTAGATAGCATTTTGAAAAGCAGAGACATTACTTTGCCAGCTAAGGTCCGTCTAGTCAAGGCTATGGTTTTTCCTTGTGGTCATGTATGGATGTGAGAATTGGACTGTGAAGAAAGCTGAGCGCCAAAGAATCAATGCTTTTGAAGTGTGGTGTTGGAGAAGACTCTTGAGAGTCCCTTGGACTGCAAGGAGATCCAACCAGTCCATTCTGAAGGAGATCAATCCTGGGATTTCTTTGGAAGGAATGATGCTAAAGCTGAAACTCCAATACGTTGGCCACCTGATGTGAAGAGTTGACTCATTGGAAAAGACTGATGCTGGGAGGGATTGGGGGCAGGAGGAGAAGGCGACGACAGAGGATGAGATGGCTGGATGGCATCACTGACTCGATGGACATGAGTCTGAGTGAACTCCAGGAGTTGGTGATGGATAGGGAGGCCTGGTGTGCTTCGATTCATGGGGTCGCAAAGAGTCAGACATGACTGAGCGACTGAACTAGGCACTTCCCTATGTAAGGAAAACCTTTCCAGGGTGTTATCCATATGGTTTTTCTAGTAGTCATGTATGGATGTGAGAATTGGAATGTGAAGAAAGCTGAGCGCCAAAGAATCAATGCTTTTGAAGTGTGGTGTTGGAGAAGACTCTTGAGAGTCCCTTGGACTGCAAGGAGATCCAACCAGTCCATTCTGAAGGAGATCAATCCTGGGATTTCTTTGGAAGGAATGATGCTAAAGCTGAAACTCCAATACGTTGGCCACCTGATGTGAAGAGTTGACTCATTGGAAAAGACTGATGCTGGGAGGGATTGGGGGCAGGAGGAGAAGGCGACGACAGAGGATGAGATGGCTGGATGGCATCACTGACTCGATGGACGTGAGTCTGAGTGAACTCCAGGAGTTGGTGATGGATAGGGAGGCCTGGTGTGCTTCGATTCATGGGGTCACAAAGAGTCGGACACGACTGAGCGACTGAACTAGGCACTTCCCTATGTAAGGAAAACCTTTCCAGGGTGTTATCCAACATTCTCACATTCAGAAATAAATTGTCCAAGGAGACACATGTAGTGACAACGAAAGAGACTTTACTGGAAAGGGGCACCCAGACAGAGAGCAGCAGTACAAGGGAACCCAGAAGACCTACTCTACCATGGTTGCCCAGGTTTTATGATAATAGGGCTAGTTTCCAGGCTGTGTCCGGCTAATTGTGCTGATTCAGGGTCCTTCCTGGTGGCACACACATGGCTCAGCCAGGATAGGGTTCAGTGAGGATTCTGGGGGGGTTGGCAGTGAAACTGTGCAACTCAAAATGGGACTTGAACCATGTGCCAGGACTCAAATCTGACCAAAACCCAGATTAGGACTAGAACCCATGACCTTTAAATTGAGATCACATACCTGGTCTCACGACTTAATGAAAGTCAGGTTTTTGATGTCTCATTGCAGAATGAATTAAGTGAGAAACAGTGCTATGTGAGAAGTGGATTTTTTAGAAAGACATACACTCCACAGAGTGGGGCCATGTCAGAGGCAAGAGGCACTGGAATACGGGGTGGTTACCTTTTATGTGGTGGGTAATTTCATAGGCTAATTAGCGGGAGTATTTTCGGAAAGGGGTGGAGATTTACAGAAATTGAGCCACTGCTCACTGTTTGATTTTTGTTGGTCAGTCTCTGAACTGTCTCGGCACTGATGGGTATGTCACTTAGCTTATGCTAATGTACTACAATGAGTGTACAATGAGGCGCAAAGTCCACTGAAAGTCAAATCTTCCGCCATCTTGGAGCTAGTTGGTGCTAACCAATCTTTGTCATGTCCGGTGGCTATGTCTTTTAAAGGTTGTGCCATGCCCCCTTCCCTCCCATTTCAGGAGGACATGTGGAGTGGCATCTCTCCTCTCGTTTTGACCTTTCCCAAATTCTTCCAGTTGGTGGTAGCTTGTTAGGTCCCTGTTTCTTACCAAGATCTCCTGTTGTAAGATAACTCATGCAAGTGGTTACTATCTTGTCTGCCTGGGGTGGGTAGTTTCGATCAGTGGTTCCCCTAACGTAAGAACCATGCACATTCTCATAAACTTATGCTTGTTTTTCTTTATTGATCTGTTTTTGGCCAGTCTAATTTACAGGGCCACAGCTAGAGAATCTAAGAGAGTGGGAAGAAAAATACTTTTTTTCCTCTCTCCCACCTGCAGTAGCTCTGGCTTTGGCTTCATTTCCTCTGGGTCTCCAAATCTAGCTGCTATAGTTTCAGCTTCTGCAGCCTGACCCTAGTACATAGGAAAATTAGAAAAGATGTTCACCAGATGCTTGTTAAAAATGGTAAGGCAGATTTTATTCAAAGTACTGCAGTAGGAATAGAGAGTCCTTGATATAGAACTGAGTTCAACTCTAAATACAGCAAAGACAACTGAGGATTTATAACCAAACAGCAGAATGAAAGAATAGAGAATGGAAAAGTACTAAAAGGAAAAGGATGAGGGTGGTAGGGGGAATTCTTGCTTAACTGGCCTATGGAATTTTTGTTAAAGGCAGACCAAGGACTTAGCTATCAAATGAGGACTGGAGAATTTGATCACCTGTGAAGGATTATCCCTAGACTAATTTAACAGGATTCTTGTTAAAACTGAGCTTAGCAGGCCAAAGACTTAGAAGACCAAGTGTAGAACTAGTCAAAAATATGTTCAAAGGAAATCATAACTCGGCTCTCATAATACTGCCTTTCTTCCTCCAGCTGTGGAGGCATTGTTGCTTCATGCTGCTAGTCTCTGAGTTACCTCACCAGCCCTTGGTTTCTCAACCCTTCCATCACGTGTATAATCAAATTTCTGCATTGCATGCCTTTTATTTTGTTGTTATACTTGTTTATAAAGTTTAACATACCTACAGAAAAGTACAAAATCCTAGGCTTGATGAATTTTCACCAAGTGAAAACACCTCCATGTAATCATCAACCAGACCAAGAATCACAAACTTGATCAACATCACAGAAAACCCTCACTGGTCCTTTTGCAGTCACAGTTCTGCTAAGGTTATCCTTCTAAGGCCATAAATTAACTTCACTCATCTTTTTATTTTATATAAATTGAAGATTACATTATGTACTTTTCTTATGTCTGACTTCCTGGCCCAGAAATATACCTGTAAGATTTGTAGTTTGTTCAGTCTAGTTGCTATATAGTATAGAATTGTGTGAATACATCAATTATCCATCCTCTGGGTCATGAATATTTGAGTAGTTTCCAGGTTTGGACTTGAATAGTGCTGCTATAAACATTCTTGTACATTTATTTTTGTGACCATACTGTGCATTTCTCTTGAGAATGTATATCTAGGAGTGCAGCTGCTGAAATCACAGATATGCTTATGTGCAATTTAGTGTATTCTGCTGGTTTTACTAAAGTGGCTATACCAATTTACATTTCCATCAGCAGTGATGAAAGTCCCAATTGCTCCACATCCTCACCAATACTTGGTATTGCCTCTCTTTTTCATTTTAACCATTTTTTTGTGTATGTAGTAGCATTGTATCATGATTAAATTTGCATTTGTCTCATAACCAGTGAAGCTGACCACCTACGTAAATGATCTCATTTCAAATTCTTATCTCATTTCTTCAGTTTTAAATATAATTAAAAAGCACATAGAAAAAGTTCCTTTTTCTTACTTGATTCATATACCAAAATGTGGGATAATAAATTTGTTGTTGTCTTTTCCTTCTTTTCTCCCATTCCATTTCTGCTGCTGATATTACCTTTCCTAGTATATCTGCTATTTTAATGCTTATAATTTTCTTACTTGATTTGTCATCTTTAAATTGTGTGCATGACTCCAGTGAACATGGATAAGGTGGTCACTAAGCTTACACTACCTCAGAATTTCTGTCCCCTCTCCCCCTCCAGTATTCTTGGGGTTCCCTTGTGGCTCAGCTGGTAAAGAATTGCCATGCAGGAGACCTGAGTTTGATCCTTGGGTTGGGAAGATCCCCTGGAGAAGGGAAAGGCTATCCACTCCAGTATTCTGGCCTGAAGAACTCTGTGCACGATCCATGGGGTCACAAACAATCAGACACAACTGGGCGACTTTCATTTTTCACTTCCCCTCCTAAGTTTAGGTAATTATATTATTTTCAGAATTTTAGAGTATTTTAGGGTATGCCAATTATATATGGAGTCTCATGAAGTGAAAGTGTTAGTAGTTCAGTCATGTCCGACTCTTTGCAACCCCATGGACTGTAGCCCACCAGGCTTCTCTGTCCGTGGGATTCTCCAGGCAGGAATACTGGAGTGGGCTGCCATTCCCTCCTCCAGGGGATCTTCCCCACCCAGGGATAGAACTCAAGTCTCTTAAGTCTCCTGCATTGGCAGGCAGGTTGTTTACCGTCTGAGCCATAGTTTCACTGAAAATGTAATTTATAGGGCTTATTTTATTCTCCTGTTGTGTTTCTTATTATTCTCAGAAATAGAAGGGTGAGTATGTGACTTACACAGCCATGTTTATATTGAAAGTCCAGAAATAGAGATTTTGAAGGAAACTGAAGGTCAAGTTTCAAAATAAAGAGTGAGGAAAAAGAATTTTAAGTTTTATCTTTCTGACAATATGTTAGGCCTGACAATGTATTCTATGAAAAGATGAGATTAATATCTCCAATAAAGTCAACGTGAGTTTTTTGGTGCCCTTGAGGGTAGCTTCTGTGAAAAGATTCAGAGGTCATTTCTGTTTTCAAATTCAATATTTTTTTTTAAAGCTACAAATTAAAAAAATGAGTTGTTTCTTAGACCTAAATTTGTAAATCTTATCATGCTATTTATAAATCCACAAATGTAAGCAATTACTTAAGGATTTTTTAAAAACACTTAATATTGTAATCATTTTAACTGCCCTTTTACAATCAGTATATTTCACTTTTTAAAAAAGGATTTCAACTGTCTGATAAAAACAAACTTTCTAAGCACCCCTATAATTTATAAATCTAATATTGTAAATTTTTACATATTTGGAATGAACTCTTAAATCCTATCAAATATACTAAGAAAGTACTCAATCACATATTTTAAATTGTAATCCCAAAGCTGATATGCCAAATTACTCTCTAAAATGCCAAATAAATTATTAAAACACTGCATATGCATATATAATTTCCAAACTTAAGACAAAAATATTCACTGTATTGGATTTGGTCTACTTCATCCTCTCTATATTTAACTCTGTGTCTTCATGGGGTAAGTCAGTACACACCGAGGAGACACATTTGGTGTTATCTTCAAGGCTGGCTGAGATTTTACATTAACAAGATGTTTAACTGTAACATGAGATCAGTTCAGTTCAGTCGCTCAGTCGTGTCTTACTCTGCGACCTTGTGGAGTGCAGCATGCCAGGCCTTTCTGTCCCTCACCAACTCCCAGAGCTTACTCAAACTCCATTGAGCTGGTGATGCCATCCAACCATCTCATCCTCTGTCATCCCCTTCTCCTCCTGCCCTCAATTTTTCCCAGCATCAGGGTCTTTTCAATTACTCTTCACATCAGGTGGCCAAAGTATTGGAGTTTCAGTTTCAGTGTCAGCCCTTCCAATGAATATCAAGACTGATCTCCTTTAGGATAGACTGGTTGGATCTCCTTGCTGTCCAAGGGACTCTCAAGAGTCTTCTCCAACACCACAGTTCAAAAGGATCAATTCTTCAGCACTCAGTCTTATTTATAGTCCAATTCTCACATCCACACATGACTACTGGAAAAACCATAGCTTTGACAAGACAGACATTTGTTAGCAAAGTAATGTCTCTGCTTTTTAATAAGCTGTCTAGGTTGGTCATAACTTTTCTTCCAAGGAGCAAGTATTTTTTAATTTCATGGCTGAAGTCACCATCTGCAGTGATTTTGGAGCCCAAAAAAATAAAGTCTGTCACTGTTTCCACTGTTTTCCCATCCATTTGCCATGAAGTGGTGGGAACAGATGCCATGATCTTAGTTTTCTGGATGTGGAGCTTTAAGCCCTTTTTCACTCTCCTCTCTCACTTGCATCAAGAGGCTCTTTAGTTCTACTTTGTTTTCTACCATAAGATGCATGAGCTGTAGAGCTTCAAATACCTGGGGGAAAGTTTTCCCACTTTTTGCACTGCCATTTTGAGTCTTTCTCTGTTGTCTCTAAGTCAAGAGGGACCCTTAAAAGTATGCCATTTGGATGGGTAAACTTGGAGCCCTGGCTCCCAGTCTCACTAACTTACATTACCTAATTACCAGGTCAGATTTGTCTATAGTTTCCACCAAAATTGATCATTTAAGCTTGTTTGGATTCAGCTAACCTAGTTTACTATTTTATTCTACCCTCCCTGAATGATTTCCATGTCCTTTCCATCTGGTAAGACAACATTTTTAGATTCATAATACATTGAAATGAATGATGTGAATTTCTTATATCTGTGCCTGACTTTGTTTTCACAAACCTAATGATTTCACAAATTCTAATGACATGAATTAAAAGCAACGATAAGACTGTTCTTAGGGGCTTCCCTGGTGGCTCAGTGATAAAGAATCTGCCTGACAATGCAGGAGACACAGGTTCAGTCCCCAGTCTCAGAAGGTCCCACATGCCATGGAGCACTGAGACTGTATGTCACAACTATTAAGCCTGTGCTCTAGAGCCTGGGAGCCACAACTACTGAGCCCACGTGCTGAAACTACTGAGGCCTGCGTGCCCTAGAGCCTGTCCTCTGCAACAAGAGAAGCCACTGCAATGAGAAGGCCATGGACTGCAACTAGAGAGTAGCTCCCTTTTGCCACAACTAGAGAAAAACCCACACAGCAATGAAGACCCAGGACAGTCAAAAATAAATAAATAAAATTGTCTTTAAAAAAAAAAAAAACAAAACAAAAAAAAGACTGTGCTTGGTCATTGATTATAATTGTATGAGGGAGAGGAAAATAGTTGAAGTTAAAGGGCAATTTTCATTTTTCTTTATTATTATTAACTTGAAAATACTCAAGTTAAAGAACAAATCTGAAGCATAAGCTTTTGGTGTCCATGCTATGATTCCTAAGAGGTCCTTCTGGCAAATTTCAAGAGAGGAGACAAGTTATCATTGGCCATTTCTGAGACCAATAATATGATATGAGAACAGAAATCGGGGAGTTTTATTTCCCCGGATGTGATGACCTATATACCTAATAATAGAAGAAATATAAGAAAGTTGTTGTCTTACTGACAGAAAATGAGAATCTTCCAAATGAGGCAGTGAAAATGGATCCTCAGTGCGGTTTGCTGCAGTTAGGACCTGAACTTCTACTCTGTCTCCAAGATTAGCCCTCTCCCTGGCAATCGCTCATTACTTAGAGCTGCCAACCTCATGCAGCTGCAGCTCTAACACTCTGATCCATTTGGAACTGCCCTTAATAGCCCACGACACTATTAAAAGGAGATGGAAGACTTTATGCAACACTAAAGGCTAAGGTATAACCAAATGGAATTTCAGATGGAGTCACATATACCTGATTATACTTAGTTGCTGGAAGTTGCAGGACCCTGCCTCACCTCCAGTCCATGGACCTAACTTCCTTGGATAATTGCAGAGGAAATTCTACCCAGGCAGGGGAGGAAAATGTTGCCCACAATACAGTCTATCTTAAAGCCATTTCAGGATATCAGCTGCATAATACAATAACCCTGATACTTCATCTAGAAATACATATCTATAGTATATGATGGTGAGGGTGGAGATTTGAAAATTTCCTAAAGAAAATCAGTCCTGAATATTCATTGGAAGGACTGATGCTGAAGCTGAAGCTCCAATACTTTGGCCACCTGATGCGAAGAACTGACTCCCTGGAAAAGACCCTGATGCTGGGAAAGATTGAAGGTGAAGGAGGGGACGACAGAGGATGAGATGGTTGGATGGCATCACTGACTCAATGGACATGAGTTTGAGTAACCTCTGTGAGTTGGTGAGGACAGGGAAGCCTGGAGTGCTGCAGTCCATGGGGTCACAAAGAGTCAGACATGACTGAGCGGCTGAACTGAATTGAACTGCCTGCCTCCAAAAACCTGGTATATAGGTGGGGTGGGGGTGGGCAGAGAAATAAGGAAGTGAGGGGACTTCCCTGGTGGTCCAGTGGCTAAGACTTTGCACTTCCAATGCAGGGAGTTGGATCCCTAGTCAGGGACTTAGATCCCACATGCCGCAACCAAGACTGCGTGCAGCCAAATAAATGATAAATAAATAAAAGATTTTTTAAAGGAGAGAGAAAGTGAAAGTGTTAGTTGTTCAGTCTTGTCTGATTCTTTGCAACCCCATGGATTGTAGCCAGCCAGGCTCCTGTGTCCATGGAATTCTCCAGGCAAGAATACTGGAGTGGGTAGCCATTTCCTTCTCCAGGGACTCTTCCTGACCCAGGGATTGAACCCAGGTCGCTTGACTGCAGGCAATTTCTTTACCATCTGAACCACCAATGAAGCCCAAGTAGGGAGAGTCCTCTGAAAAAGTAGTTGAAACTGGAGTATTTTTCCTGAAGAAAAAAGTGTCAGAACAGACAAGACCTCTCAATATATTGTAGTTATTTATTTATTTATTTTTTTAGTGGGAGGAATACAGGCTTTTAAGCAGATAAATAAAGCCTAGAATACTCTTCTAATTCCTACCCATTATATCCTAAATAAGGGAATTAAGCCATGTAAGCCTCAGTTTTCTCACAGATGAGACAAGATACACATTTCATAGAGTTTCTATGAAAATTAAACAAGATGACAAAGCATCTAGAAGAGTCTGTCACATAAAAGTTATTCAACATGTATTGGTCAATTTTATGTGTCAACTTGAAGAGTGCTTGGAATGAGGTTAAATCAGTGATTTTTGAGTAAGCAGCTTGCCTTCCATAATGTAAATGGGCCTCATCCAATCAGATGAAGGCCTAAATAGAGTAAAAAGACCAGCCTCCCCAAGGAACAGGAAATTCTTCGGTAGACTGCCTCCAGACTGGAACAGCAGCATCAGCTCTCCCGGGTGACCAGACTGCAGGCCTGCACTGCAGACTTGGACGTGTCAGCCTCTGTAATCACATGAGCAATTCCTTCTTTCAGTGTGTACACACTTCCTATTGATTCTGTTTCTCTGGAAAACGCTGACTAACATACAACAGTTACTAGTTTCCTCTTAGTCTTCAAATTTTAAAAGAATTATTTTGTGGTGCCAACTGCATAGGAAGACTTTCAAAGATCGGGCAATGTGGTAGCAACAGATTTATAAACAGGTGTGTCCAATGGTAGCCAGTGACTGAGAATTAACTGCAGTTACTCTGCCAAGCACAGCAAACTATTCCAGCTCCCCGAGCAACAGCGTGACCGCACACACAATCTCCAGAAGCACAGGTTGGCAAGGGGCAGGGGAAATGGGCCACCACCTCTGCAAACTCTTTACTGCCTCTTTCCACCTCACAGAGTCATCTGCCTGGACCCTGAGCTTCACTCTGGGGATTAGTCAGCTCTTAGATGTGCCTGTAGGCCAGGCTGCCTCAGCTGCTGCAGACAACCTGAAGACTGTTCCATGGCTGATTTTGTAGCATAGATTATAGCTCATGTCTGGATAAACCTGCCTTTCATGCTTCAGCAGTTCAGCTAATGAACAGCCTTGGCGCATGCACAATGCAGCTTTGTGTAAATGCTTTCCTGATATATCCTGCTAAGTAATAGGCTGTGTAACATGAGCTACATGTGTGGTTTTCTTCCCCAGACTCCATAAATAACCTCCGCCTAACCTCCATTGTCACGTCCTGGGCTGTGCAAAGCACTTCTCAGAAAAATAGAGATAAAAAAGACATCATCCTTGCCCTCAAGAAGCTCCTGTTTAATCACTGGTTGAGAACAGAACTGAGCAGCTAAAACCAGGTGGTATGAGCTATAATAGTGTTACCAAACTGAACTTGGTCCCAACTGCCAGCACACAATAAAGCCTGTCTGCTGCTGACACTGGGTGTGGTGCAGGAAAGTAGAATGTTTATTTAAGGCACCACACAAGGAGTTTAGGTCAGCTCATGCTCAAAAAGCCCAAACTCCTCAATGGGTTTCGGGGAGGCAGGATCCAAGGCAGACAACTGTGTGAGGTGGAAAGAGGTGGGAAACAGTTTGCAGAGGTGGTGGCCCCTTCCTCCTGCCCCTTGCCAACCTGTGCATCTGGGGAGTGTGAGTGAGCTCACTCTCTTGCTGGGTAATCTTTAGTTGTGGCATGTGGGATTAGTTCCCTGACTAAGGATTGAACCTGGGCCCCTTGCATTGGGATCCTGAAGTCTTAACCACGGGACCACCAGGGAAGTCCTCAGTACACTTTTATTTTGGCAAAAGTATTCAGGTAGTAACAGATTCAATTTCACTTATGCTGTACAACTTCATTCAACAGAAAGTTCCTGTTACTAAAATGAAAGCATATAAAGAGATCTAAGAAGAAGAAAAAAATAGAGATCTAAGAATGTTATGAGACAAACATGCTAATCATTTTTTCAGGGAGATAGAGTGTAACAAGAATTTGCACTGATACATTACTACTCTCTACCAGATATCTAATAAATGCTTCCAATATATCAGGTGCTTTATATGTCAAATATTCATTTAACCCTCAAAACTAACTCATTATATATGTATGATTAGCTACATATTTACGATTGACGAAACTGAGATTCAGAGAGCTGACATCACTTGCCCACACCACATAACTATAATAGTTAGTGGTGGAAGTGGTATTTGAATGATATATATCCGTCTCTCAGAGCACTTGCTCTTACCCACTATTACAGACTACTTTCTTGGTTTCATCCTAAATGTTTAATTTAGAAGCCAAATTTTATAATTTCTTGGCAGGATTAACATGCTATTTCAAGATATTTCAATAGTTTAATGAGGCCAGTAATTTGGAGGCAAATGAATAATTTCTCATCTTAAAAATGATATAAGCAATTCGAGTATAAGGTATAATATTAATCAAGTATTTTTTAAGTAGAAAGAGTTCAGCTTCTCTGAAATGTTGCTATAATTAATTTTATTATGAAAAATGTATGTGTGTTAAAGTGAATGAAACAACTGGATTTTAGGAAAGAAACACTATTAATAGGAAACACATTCAGCAAATTGATGGGTTATTGGTCCATGAAGAAATGACCTAAGTGAAGCTGTGGATATTTTTTTCTATCAGTGAATGTTGTACAAAAATATACAATGAAAGGAGATGATAGTTCATAGAAAAACTTCATGTGAGGCTATCTGTCTTAAGAATGGCAACTCATATGCCTCCCTTTTAGAAGAAGTGTCAACCTAATAACTAGGCAGACCTGTTGTAGTCCCACTAAACATATGAAGCTGCCTCACCCCAGAGCTAGTCTTTAGAGGAGGATATATGCTGTTGAAGATACAAAGCTTCTCCGAAGCTCTTCTGAATCTTCAGTTTCCATAGGTACTACTTCCTAAACTGATTCATGCTGAGAAAGTACCAACAGACAAGGTGATTCTGCTTTCCTTTTCACAGTCTTCCTTCTCCAGCTTTAGAAAGGACAGACATACCTGAATCTTACCCTGCTGTGTGAAAACCCATGGGACATCTAAGAAAGGCACAAGTTATAATATTGGTCTTGGTGAAACCTCCTTAAACAAAAGTATGATGAACCCACAGTAGGGCATCATGTCTTTTCTTGACTTATATTAGGAAAGAAAGAAAAATGGTGTGAGAAATGGAGTTGCTGGACAGCATGGGCATTGAATTTATGCTCCAGACTGAGAAGGAACATTGAGACTGAAAAACAAAACAGGCAACTCCATGAAGTGTACTTTATTTGGGGTAATTTACATATAGGGAGGAATCAGAAGAAGGATAATCCAGAGGCATTTGCAGCTGCACTCTGTACCCCTAAAAGCCACACAAAGTGGGTACAGGGGAATTTAAAGGAGCCAAAGCTAAAGATAGAATCTGACTGCTGGGGAAAGCATGTTCACACCCATGGGAACTGAGCTTTCTTCTTCTGCCTCAGGGATCTCATGACCATCATGCCTCTATTAGCCATCAGCATCAGCAGAGGGCATTCTCCTAGTTTTCACATCAGGTGAAAGCAAGGATAGAGGTTGATTAGGGGCTTATCAGGCTTGGGGGCATTCCTTGCGAGTAGGCTAAAGCTCAGTCATGCAGAAAGGAGAGAGGGTAGGACTATGGGCCTGAAATGAAGCTGACCAAATGGTCTCAGAATGGTTCAGCCACACAGGGTATTTTGGCCCACTCTGGGATGCTCTTGAAGGAAACAAGAGTGTCACCTGTCAACTGAAAGAAGAATGCACAACATAAGGACAGTGAGTTTAAGACTTTCCTAGGGTCTTACTGAGAACTATAGCCTGGGAGATGGCTTGTTTAGGAGCTCCGAGGAAGCTGTTCTGAAGAGGTAGGAGAGAGGCCAGTTTATACATGATTTCTGGCCAGGGAATCATGTAGTCAGATATGCATCTTTGTACAAGAATTCCCTGGCAGCCCACTGATTAAGACTCTGCATTTCCACTGTAGGGGGTTTGATGTTTGATCCCTGATCAGGAAATCAAGATCCCGCATACCAGGTAGCATGACCAAAATAATAATAATAAAGTATATTATTACTTTAATAAAGTATATTAATAGCCGAGAGGAGCTACCACACCCCCAAAGTCAAGGGAGGCAGCCGAGAGGAGCAACCCCACGTCCAAGAAGCGGCAGTGGTGCAGGCGCAGGAGGGCCAAGAGAGCTACTCCACGTTCAAGGTCAGGAGGGGCGACCGTGAGGAGATACCCCTCATCCAAGGTAAGGAACAGTGGCTGCACTTGCTGGAGCAACCATGCAGAGATACCCCACGACCAAGGCAAGAGAAACCCAACTAAGATGGTAGGTGTTACAAGAGGGCATCAGAGGGCAGACACACTAAAACAATAATCACAGAAAACTAGCCAATCTGATCATATGGACCACAGCCTTGTCTAACTCAGTGAAACTAAGCCATGCCGTGTGGGGTCACCCAAGATGGGAGGGTCATGGTGGAGAGGTCTGACAGAATGTGGTCCACGGGAGAAGGGAATGGCAAGCCACTTCAGTATTCTTGCCTTGAGAACCCCATGAACAGCATGAAAGGCAAAACGATAGGATACTGAAAGAGGAACTCCCCAGGTCAGTAGGAGCCCAGTATGCTACTGGAGATCAGTGGAGAAATAACTCCAGACAGAATGAAGGGATGGAGCCGAAGCAAAAACAATACCCAGCTGTGGATGTGACTGGTGATAGAAGCAAGGTCTGCTGCTGTAAAGAGCAATATTGCATAGGAACCTGGAATGTCAGATCCGTCAATCAAGGCAAATTGGAAGTGGTCAAACAGGAGATGGCAAGAGTGAATGTTGACATTCAAGGAATTAGCAAACTAAAATGGACTGGAATGGGTGAATTTAACTCAGATGACCATTATATCTACTACTGCGGGCAGGAATCCCTCAGAAGAAATGGAGTAGCCATCATGGTCAACAAAAGAGTCTGAAATGCAGTACTTGGATGCAATCTCAAAAAAGACAGAATGAACTCTGTTCATCTCCAAGGCAAACCGTTCCATATCATGGTAATCCAAGTCTATGCCCCAACCAGTAACACTGAAGAAGCTGAAGATGAACGGTTCTATGAAGACTTACAAGACCTTTTAGAACTAACACCCCAAAAAAGATGTCCTTTTCATTATAGGGACTGGAATGCAAAAGTAGGAAGTCAAGAAACACCTGGAGTAACGGCAAATTTGGCCTTGGAATGCAGAATGAAGCAGGGCAAAGACTAATAGAGTTTTGCAAAGAAAATGCACTGGTCATAGCAAACACCCTCTTCCAACAACACAAGACTCTACACATGGACATCACCAGACGGTCAACACCAAAATCAGATTGGTTATATTCTTTGCAGCCAAAGACGGAGAAGCTCTATACAGTCAACAAAAACAAGACCAGGAGCTGACTGTGGCTCAGATCATGACTCCTTATTACCAAATTCAGACTGAAATTGAAGAAAGTAGGGAAAACCGCTAGACCATTCAGGTATGACCTAAATCAAATCCCT
>SJXQ01008941.1:86185-101462 GCA_006408695.1 Aepyceros melampus | reverse complement strand
CCTCGGGTTGCTCCTCCAGGCCGCGGGCCCTGGCCTCGGGCATGGGTGGCTCGTCTCAGCTGCCGCTCCTGGCCTCGGGGGAAATGTTAACATTTGTTAAATCGAGTTCTGGGTACATGGATGTCTGTTATTTTATGTTCTGTGCTTTTTAGTGTTTGGAATCATTAATGATTATAAGTTTTGGGGAGCAAATGAACCCTTAGCCTGTAGCAGATTGAATGGTGGCCTTCAAAAGATACTTCCACTCTTGAATGTGACCTTATTTGAAAAATGGTTCTTTGCAAATGTAATAAAATTAAGGATGTCAAGATGAAATTATCTAGGATTAAGGGGGGGGGGGTGTCCCTAAATGTGGTGACAAATGCCCTTAGAAGAGAAGAAAATAGAAGGTGGGGAGATACAGAGGAGAAGGTCATGTGAAAAGAAAGGCTTAGACTCGAGTGATGAAGCCACAAGCCAAGGAATGCCCTGAGCTGCCAGCAGCTGGGAGAGGCCAGGAAGGGGCCTCCCACCAAGCCTTCAGAGTGTGAGCCTGACACCACCTTGATTTCAGACTTCTGGCCTCCAGAACTGAAAGACAGAAAAAATTCTCTTGTTCTATGCTAGCAATTTGTGGTCATTTGGTACAGCAGCCACAGAAAACTCATACACTGCCTATTTCTTCCTGTTCAACTGGCCCCTTCTTTCTCCCAAACACTGCCCCGACCACCCCAGCGGTCCACAAGCTTTCCTCTATCTGCTTTGTTCTTGATCAAAAACATCATCTTCCCTGTTATAGGTAGAAAGAAGGGGTACCCCTGTGGCTGTACCCAGGAGGGCCACATCACACTTGATCTAGGGGGCCACTTTCACTGGTTTTGCTGCTGGATTTGAAGGTCTTGTTGCTCTTCCCGCCAAGTTCTCTTCACCCTTCCATGGTCACTTCCTACTTCTTCCCACTGCTGCCAATGCACTCAGGCCCCAGAAATTGGCTGCTCCCTGGTCTCGGATCCCCAGGGTCTCCGATGCATCCGGATATGGGACAGACCCCTGCTTCCCACCACCAGCAGCCTGAATAGCACTTTACAAGTAAAACAACAGGCAAGATGAAAGGCCATAAGACCCAATGACCGTTCTAGCAATGTTCACATATATCATCTCAGTTAAATTTATAAACTAGGTACTACCGCTATTCTTGAGGTGCTCAGAGAAGTTATTTAATGAACACATTGCCCAAGATCATGTGGCCCAGCTGAGCTGGCTTTTGGTGGGACCTGGCTAATTGCAGACATGCTCAGCAAGCATCCCGGGACAGCTGCTTTCTGGCTGTGTGAAATTGAACCTGTGACTGAACCTCTCTGCCCCTCTGTTTCTGCATGTGTAGAAGAGGTAATAACAGCCATTTCTGACTCAGAAGTTCGTTGTGAAGATAAAACAAGGTTTCTGTAGAAAGCCATCACTTGGCTCCTAAGAACTTGATAAATGTCAGGCAATATTCCCCATGTCAATGGTGGCTCTAGCAGGCTTTGTTCAGTATATATCCCACTCAGTTCAACACCCCATAGGGAAATGGTTTTGTTTGATTGGTTAGTTTAAAAAAAAAAAAAAGCAAAAAACACAATGGCTCCTTTTAATTTTATTCGAACTCAACATCTCTCCAAGTGGGCCTAAATGTGCATGTCACAGCTCTGTTCACAGCCTGAAGTCAGGGTTGGGGCTTGTGGCCATTCATGCCATATGCTCTGGGACTAAAGGGAAAGTTCTTGAAGGGGCTGGTTATGGGTGGGGAAAGGCCCCACTGTGCAGCACACCTTTCTGCAGTGAGCTTGCTTCCTTGCAAAACTGAAGATCTCCCAGGCTCTAAGGGCTCCATCAGAGGGAAAATGCCTTCTTCTCTGGCTTATTTGCTCAGGGTTTAAAAGGTATTTCTGGGCTTTGGCTAAGAGGAAATTTAGCTTTTGAGCAAATCCTCATGCACTGGTTTTCTGTAAACATCTGAATGTAGTGTGTATAGCTTGGAGCCCACTCTGCTTGGCTTTTTCCAGATTTGACAGCCAGATTGGATGAATGAAGTCAGCTTGATATTTGTAGAATGACGTCAGACTTGACAAGCAGGTTCTATATGTTACTGCCTGGGTTGTCTCCCCAGCACTCTACCAGGGACATGCAGGGAGTTGGAAAAGGGTGGTTAGTTAGCATGAGCACTGGGAAAGGGCGGAGGATTAGGTAGCATGATTAAGGCTTTGTTCCTGCATCTCTGGTGGCTCAGAGGTTAAAGCGTCTGCCTCCAATGCAGGAGACCCGGGTTCGATCCCTGGGTCGGGAAGATCCTCTGGAGAAGGAAATGGCAACCCACTCCAGTATTCTTGCCTGGAGAATCCCATGGACGGAGAAGCCTAGTAGGTTACAGTCCACGGGGTCGCAAAGAGTCGGACACGACTGAGCGACTTCACCTCACCTCACCTCCTGCATCTCCATCCAGGAAGCTTCCCAGTGGTCCCAGGACCTCTGAGATGGGAGGTCCACTTGGTCACTTCCAGATGTATTTCCTGAATATCTAAGGTGTGTCAGGCCCTGCACTTGACACAGGGGACTCTACCTTTATGAAGCTTGAGTTCTGGTGGAGGTGAGCCTTTTCCCAAGGAAACCCTAGATCAGAATGTCATTAGATCAAAACTCCTTCCAGTAACATCTCTATGAGTAAGGATAGGCTAGCCACTATAACAAATAGCCAGTAAAGGTTGGGGTCCACATTATAGTCCAGTATGGCTCAGGTTGGAAGAGCTTGGCTTCAATCATGTCCAGGGAACTGGACATCTTCCAGTTGAGTGGTTCTGCCCTCCCCTAGGGTCGCAGAATGTTCCACGGGATCCTCTGCATCTGAGCAGCAGATAGAGGATCACGGGCTTTTATTAGGGCCAGGCTTAGGAGTGACCCTTGTCACTTACCGCACATTCCATTGGTCAGAATTCAGTGGCATGAACCCAATTCACTGCTGGGGTCCATCTGCGTGTCTCAAGGAATGAAGACATGGGGTTTTGGTGAGCACACAGCACTGCCTCTATCACAGGACGTATGTGCCCGGGACATGTAAAGATGTCAGAAGGAGTGTTGATGGTGCTGATGGTGAGTGTGGTCAATAAGAACGGGACACACGCGCTAAGCACCAAGCTCTCAGCTCACAGTGAGGGCAAAGCGTCTTCTGAGCCCAGACTGCCTGCTTTCCGCTCACTGCCTGCTCTCTGCCCAGCTCTTCTGGGTAATAGCCATGCCTCCTCAGGCAAGTTGCCCTGCTTCTCCAAAATGAGGTTTGCTCAGCTGGAAAACAGAGATGCTAATCACAGTCCCCACGTCACAGTTCCTGTGAAAAACCAAGAGGACTGGGAGCGGAGAAGCATGTTGTAAGTCCAGTACCTGCCACGTGGCCAACACCTTATAAACGTGGGTCATGATAAGTTGGAGCTGGACGCAACCTCCCTCTGCCACTTATGAGACACCTTCACCTCTTTGAGCTTCAGTCTCTGAATCTCCAAAATGAAGATAATCATCGTCTCTGCCCCAGGCAGCAACAGGGTTAAAGGCATTAAATAAAGCCTGCTTGATTTATTGCCATATTTATTAAAAAAAAACAAAACAAAACTTAGCATGCCGCTTGACACATAAGTGCTCAAATGAGGATTAGCTATTATTATAATTATTATTATTTAATCCTTTTACATACATGACCTCATGTAAGCCTCATATCTATTCCCTAACAATCCATGAGTCTGCCCATGTATATCTGTGAGAGAGATGGTCATGTGCCCTGAGAATGAATGAATGAAATAAAGCAGAGAGGAATGAATGAATCATCACAATAACCTGTGTCTTCTGCAGCAATAGGTGCACAGTCCATTTCTCGGAGCAGTGATGAAGTCTGCCAAAATAAATTAACTTTCCCACATCAATGACTCATTTGGCAGAAATAACAGCCTTGCAAACTGAGTAGAGAATGGTGAGGGAGGAGGCCCCGGGGCCAGGGTTGGGATGGGAAGAGGAGCTTTGTAATGACTGGAGATAAAGGAAGCAGCTCTCAGTCTCTCTCCCTCTCTCTTTGTTGTTTTTTTTTTTTTTTTAACCAAAAAACCAGTATATAAATGTATATATTTTTGAAGGCAGGGAGGTACATAGAGGCACCAAACTATCGGGTGACTTTGGATCTTAGGAGCAAAGAAGGAAGCTAGAAACAGCATCGTCAGCCCCTGGTGGGTAGATGGGGGTTGCCGTGGCCACATCATGTGTGGCAGGTCAGGCCTCCAGCCAGCACTCCTTCCCTATCCCCCTGGCTCTGGGTGAGTCCCAGGTCCCCTTAGGCACTCGCCCTCGCACTGCCATTCTCACACCCTGCTCACACCTCCTTCATTGGCCAAGGAAGCTTCAGGGCAGAGCGAGGAAAGATCAAAGACCAAGACCACAGGTCCTAGAAAGGAAGGGACTTAATTACCTGCTTCTTGTCCACACGGGAAGTTTTATGAGGAGGCCTCTAGGAGGGGTTCTGCCTGTCTCCTAGAAACCAGGCCAGAAGCTGTGAGCCTGGGATAAGAGATTGACAATAGACACGAAAAGGAAATTTTGATCTCCGTAGTGATGACATTCCACCCGAAACGTGGCTCCAGTGGGCCATTCACACTTTCTCCAGCTCCCCATTCCTGCAGAATACAGGATTTGTGGTTAGGACCATAGGCTTTGTGGTCAGAGAGACCTGAGTTGGAATGAGCGCTTGGGAAATTCACTTAACTTTCCCAGCCGTTACTATGTAAAAATGGTATCTTTATTTGCTAAGGCTGCTGTAGCAAAGTACTACAAACTGGGTGGCTTAAACAACAGAAATTTATTGTCTCATGGTTCTGGAAGCTAGAAGTTGAAAATCAAAGTGATGGCGGGGCTTCTTGCTTCTGCAAGCTGTGTAGGAAAGGATCCGTCCGAAGTCTCTCTCCTTAGATGGCCATCTTCTCCCTGCACCTCTTCCTGTTGCCATCCTTCTCTCTGTGTCCAAATTTCCCCTTTTTCAAAAGACACCAGTCATATTGGATAAGGGTCTACCCTAATTACATCATCTTAACTAATTATCTCTGCAATGACCCAAGCAAGGCACATTCTGAGGTATTTGATGGGGTGGGGTGGGGGGGTGAGTAGGACTTCAGCATACAAATTTGGAGAGGACATAATTCAACCCATAAAAAATGAGTACTAGGTAGAACCTGTCTCATAAGGTGGTTGCAAAGATTGAATGAGATAATGCATATGAAATGCTTAGTCCAGGGCTTGGTGGATTATAGGTAGCCAGAAAAACATGCCTAGGATAATCATCATTACTGTCTTGGACACCCTTCTTGGTCTGTCACCAATGACCCCTTCTTTTTTCTTTCTTGATAAATTCCCCTGATGTTGTTCAGAACAGCAGTCTGTCTAGGTCCAGTAATGTGCATGCATGCGTGCTCAGTTGTGTCTGACTCTGTGTGTCCAGTAATGGGTCATGCCTAACTTGAGGGAAAAGAAAAAACAAAACACAGTATTATTTCTCTTTGCCAGAGATTGGTTTAGAGATGGGAAGGTGACCTAGTTCTACTCAAACAGATGTAATAGGAAGTCTTGTGGGAGGGTGGTCTTGGAAAGATTTTCTTTCCCAAAGGAAAAAGAATTACCTAAGAATAATTTCTCTCTTTCCTTCTCCTCCTTTTTCTCTCATCCTCTATCTGACCCTGTCAGATGAGACTGTGATGTCTGGTGCTGTGGTAAGTTGTCTTGCAACCATGAGGACAGACAGTATTGATATTCTGAAACTGGGAGAGTAAAAAAGTGGAAATAACCTAGGATCTCTGATGACACTGTTGAGCCCTGACAGTAGTGGGAGGGACCATGTGCCTCTTGGCCCCTTATTAAATAAATAGCCAACTATTGTACAAATTATATAAACTTACCCTTCTTCTAGTAAAAGCATCCCAATGTTTCTTGGGAAGATTTCTCCCTCCACTCTCTACCCACCATAGTTCAGGAGGAGCTGATTTCACCTCTGGCTTGTACAAGTGTGTGGTAGATAGACTTCCAAGATCCCTTCTTACCCCCTCACCCCACCCTGTGATCCTTGTCTCTTGTTGTTCACACCTTTGTATATTCCCTCCTCCTGAGGGTTGAACCTAAAGACTGACTTCTAATCAGCAGAATACAGCAAAAGTGATGGGATGTCACCTCTGTGATTAAGTTACAAATGGTTGTGATTTCCATGTC
Organism: Aepyceros melampus; assembly: GCA_006408695.1. Classification (NCBI taxonomy): domain Eukaryota; kingdom Metazoa; phylum Chordata; class Mammalia; order Artiodactyla; family Bovidae; genus Aepyceros; species Aepyceros melampus. The sequence goes on along the minus strand of SJXQ01008941.1, from coordinate 95,216 downwards.
CAAGATGGACAAAGTAGCACATGCCTCTGCAAAACAACTGAGGACATTTGTAGTGAACACAAAGTTCAGGATAAGCATTATCTACCTGGCTTGTTTCTAGAAGGTTGTACTGTTTACCCTGAATGAAAAATGTCTGGTACACCAAATCCTACCCAGCGTTGACCTCCACTGGAGTTATTTCCCTCCTTGCTAACTTTGCTAGTTTGAAAGTATATATGAATGATTTCTAAGTGTTGTTTGAGGTTTCCTCTCTCAGATAATAGTTGTTGAATTGCCCTCCAGATTTGTTTAGCAGCTTTATTTCCTTTCTCCCTGTTCTCCAGCCATTTAGTACGGGCTTGCCTTCAAGGATACAATTCTTGGGAGTAAGGATCCAGTCTCTCCAGGGCACCCGGGCTGAGGTCTCTGCCCTCCCAGAGACAGAACAAATGATATTTACCAACCGATGAGTGTCAGGTTTTTCTACTACTATTTGCTGAGCTCATGATTCTTTCACAAGAGAGACCTTGAGTCTACATTAAAATACACGTGTAACTGAAAGAAGCAACACACCGTGTTGGGTCCGCAGAGTTCTTCTGCGTTTGCAGTCAACAATCAACAACATTAATTTAACACCGCACCTCTCCATTTTGAAAAGAGTGGCTAGACTGGAGCTGGGAAACCTTGTTTTGTTCTTGGGATAAGTGAGAGATTAATTGTTAAGTCTTCTTTGAATAACCCTCAGAGGGACTCTAGAGATAAAATGACTTTTAATTGGCCAACCTAGCACCAGCTCTTGAAGGCTTAGGTGAGTGGAATGTGATTTCCGTCTGTTAAAAACCGGACCTTGCTTCTTTATTATTATTTATTTATTTATTTTTGGCCGTGCATGGTCTTCAGAACTGCACACGGGCTTTCCGCTAGTGGTGGCAGGGGGCTACTCTCTCGTGGTGGTGAGTGTTCTCACTGCAGTGGCTTCTCTCGTTGCGGCGTGCAGGCTCGAGGCTCGTGGGCTTCAATCCTTGTGTCTCACGGGCTTGAGGGCCTGTGCTTGGTAGTTGTGGTGCACGGACTTAGTTGCTCAGTGGCATGTGGAATCTTCCTAGATAAGGGATCGGACCCGTGTCTCCTGCATTGGCAGGTGGATTCTTTACCATTGAGTCACCAGGGAGGCCCCTGACCTTGTCTTTTTTGTCTCTTTCTCTCCCTTCTTCTCAGGCCAAGGATTTATCTACCACTCTTCTCTGAATCAGAGGTCTTCTACATGGCTGGCATTCACCAAAGACAAGGCAGGAGCTGATGATCAGGTAAGTTGGAAAAAAGTGAGCTTCTGGTTTTGTTTTTATTTTTTCCCTGTCTTCAGGAGACATGAAGGTGTATCCTGGAGGTAGAAATGGCATGAACTTGGATCTTACCCTAGCCCCATCACTTCCAACAGTTGGCCTTGGGCACATCATTTAGCATTTCTGAGCCTCAACTGCTTCATCTGTTCAAGGGAAATGATTAATACCTAGCACAAAGGTTGTGACCACTGGTGCGCAGGTAAATATCTGATAATTGGCTCCCAGAAGGAAAACTCTGATTTGCAGCATTTGCCAATTGCTGTGGTGCAAAGACTCTCACTATGGCCAGTTTCAAGCTACCGATATGAGTTCGCTGAATGCAGAGCTGGGAAAAGATGTGCAGACAGATGTGCAGTAGCAAATACCATATATATCTTCACTGTAAGAGGTAATAGATGCAAACAATCTCTATAGCACAGATAGTAGAATAATGCAGTCAATTGATTAAGTGAGGAGTTCTGAATACTTATTTACTTTGTTATTAATAGAATTTATTTAATTTTAAGTTTATATAATTTCTTTTGAAAAAAATAATAGCTGTGTCTCTCTGCTCTTTCAGAGTTTATACCCCAGGGCAGCGGTCCCCAACCTTTTTGGCACCAGGGACTATTTCATGGAAGACAGTTTTTCCATAAACCAGGGTGATGGGATTGTTTGGGGATGATTCAAGCACATTGCATTTACTGTGCACTTTATTTCTAAACTAATGCTGCCACTGATCTGACAGGAGGTACATGTCTGTGGCCCGGAGGTTGGACAGCCGTGCCCCTAGGGGACATAGGTCTGCAGGTAACCAAAGTACAGGATGGCTTATTGGGAAGGTTAGGGCCCAGATTGGGAAGTTGAACAAATTTATATTCAAACCCTGCCTCCCCAGGTGGGTGAGCTAGATCAAGTAGCTCATCCTGTCTATAAACTAATCATCTTCTCTTGGAGTTACTGCCAGGTCTAAATGAGATAACATAAGAAAGCTTTGAGCACGATGCCTGGCACATAGTAAGAGCTCCATAAATGGTAGACACTCTGATTAAGAATGTGATAATTGTGCTAATGGAAAAGTGTGAACGTCATCATGTTGGGAGCCCTAGCAGAGGGACAGATTAAGGAGCTGGGTTCAAGCCAGGTGCAAGCAAGCAGGCAAGGGCTGTAGTTTGAGCTGGAAGATTGGGAGGGGATTGCTTCAGGCTGATGAGCAACCCCACCCTTAAAAGAAAAGAAAAAAAAAAAAAAAAAAACCCAGATAGGAACTTTGGGCCTGCTCCTTGCTTTGGATGTAAGTCTCTCCTCTCTCTCTCTGGGAACAAGGGTCAAGAGGGCAAATCGATGAGCTTAAAAAGTGAGAGCAGGTCAGTGATGTGAGGCCCGGTCTGCCTTCCTTGCGGGGCAGGCGGCCGTTGTGGGGCCTCGCAGCCCACTACCGTCGCCTGGAGAATTGTAAACTCACGGGTGGTGGGAGTAAGAACCTCCGCCGCGTTGCAGGGCATCAGCCAGAGCTGCACTTCAGAAAAGATCTGTCACCCGGATAAGGAACAGATGTGGTTGCTCAACCCAACCTGTCCTTATCGTCAGGGACCCAGCCCAACGTCCTCTGTGTCTCCGATGGAAGCACCAGGACCCCAGGAGGTGACGACTCACGTCCTCAGAGCTGAAACTGTGGGGAGCTGGGACTCTTATCTCCAGCGACCCCCACCAGGGGGTGGTGCTCACAGGAGCCCACAGGATCATCACGGCTCTAGTCCAGACAGGAGGAAGAGGCAGGGAAGTGTGACTCCTGTAAAGGGCTGTGAAGATTCCTAAAGAGCTGCATGCGCGGGCTGCCTTGCTATTCCAGTCTGAGCCGAGATTTTTCTTAAACAAGAAATGACCAGTTATCATTCACTCTGAAGATACACACAACTGGCTCGTCAGCTTGGCCGGCTACCTTTGATCTGCCTCCAGTTGCAGCTGGTACTCCCATTGCCACCCCCTCACTTCCTCTTTCCAAGCTGCAAATATAGTAACAATAGTCTTAATTGAGTGTCAGGCACTTCTTGGGCAGACTCTCATTTAATCCCCACCACAGCCCCTGAGGTAGGTTTTAATGTATCATACCCATTTTATAGATGAGAAAACTGAGTTCAAATAAGAGAACAGACCCATCCATGGTCACCCAGCTGGTAAGCAGTTAAAGCCAGGATTGAAACCCAGATTTCTGTGGCTCCAAAGCCCACTTGCTGCCAGTAGCCAAGAATGCCCCCTGTTTCTCTAAAAAGTTATTTACCCCTGGGGGCAGGGCAGGACAGGGGTGATGCAAGCACCAGGCAAAATGTAAGAAGGCACTCAGGCTCAAGTTCATGCCACTGTGGGGCTGGGCCCTGGCACGACTCTGTGAGCAAGTGCCTCCTTGAATTCTGAGCCCTGGGCACCTGCCTCAGCCCTGCCTCTAGGTAAACACCCAGGTTTAGTAGCTTATTGCACACACCAAGTTCAGGGCAGGTCCTACACAGGAAGAATGTTCTGGTCAAACCAGCTGTGACCAGAGTTTCTTTCTCCCATAATTACACTGGTGCAATTTTCAGACCCCACCCCACCTCACCAGGCTCTCTCAGCCTAGGAAAGGACCCCTGAGACAGCAGGTTCTATCTCTCGGACCCCCCACAGCACAGCTACCTGGAGCCGGCAGCAAAGGAAGCCAGCGCTTGCCTTCTCCTCCATCTTTCACTACATCCCTCCCCCGCAGATATGTCCCTTTTGGGTGGACTCAGCAGTAGAGGCTCCAGGCACTGGAGTTAGACCTGGGTTTGAATCCTGCCTTCACTTCCAACCATCTGTGTTATTTTGAACATAGGACTTTCCCCTTCTCTGTGCCTCAATTTCCCCATCAGTAAAATGGAACCAGTGGTGCATGTTTTGCAGGATGTATTAGCTTCCTGTGGCTACTCTAACAAATTATTACCAACTGGGTGGGTGAAAACAGAATATTATTGTCTCACAGTTCCGAAGGCCAGAAGTTCCAAATTGAGGTGTCAGCAGGGCCATGCTCCGTCTCCAGGCTCTAGGGGAGGATCCTTCCTGGCTTCTCCCACCTTCTGGTGGCTCCAAGCGTCCCTTGGCTTGTGGCACATCATTCCAATCTCCCCCTCTGTTTCCACACAGCCTTTATCCTTGTGTCTGTGTCCTTTTCTGTCTCTTGTAAGGATAGTCTCACTGGATGTAGGGCCCAACCTAATCTGTTATGATCTCATCTCAATTCTAGCTTAATTGTGTCTGAAGTGAAAGTCGCTCAGTTGTGTCCAACTCTTTGCGATCCCATGGACAATACAGCCCATGGAATTCTCCAGGCCAGAATACTGGAGTGGGTATGGGTAGCCTTTCCCTCCAAGGGATCTTCCCAACCCAGGGATCGAACCCAGGTCTTCTGCATTGTGGGTGGATTCTTTACCAGCTGAGCCACAAAGGAAGCCCAAGAATACTGGAGTGGTTATCCCTTCTTCAGCAGATCTTCCTGACCCAGGAATCGAACCAATGGAGGGGTCTCCTGTATTGCAGGCGAATTATTTACCACCTTAGCTAACCGGGAAACCCTGATAATTGTGTCTGCAGAGACTCTATTTCCAGTGAAGGCCACATTCTGAGGTTCTGGGTAAACGTGGGTTTGGGGGGACACTAATCACCCCCACTGCACAGAAATGGGCTGATCGTCAGCCCTTGAGCAGCCTTCTTCTCCACTCTTTCCTACTCCCTAACTTGGAGGCTGTGATGGTCAATTTCATGTGTCAACTTGATGAGGCCGCAGGGTACCCAGATATCTGGTTAAGCACTTTCTGGCTGTGCCTCTGAGGTGTTTAAGGATGAGATTAGCATCGGGATGGGTAGACTGAGTACAGCAGATGGTCCTTCCATACCCAATCCCTTGAGGGACCAAATAGAACAAAAAGACAGAGGAAGAGAGAATTCACTCTCTGCTGGCTAGTTTTTGAGTTGGATGCAGTTTTCTCCTGTCATTGGACTGGAACTTACACCACCAGCTCTCCCAGGTTTCCAGCTGACAGATGGCAGGCTGTGGGACTTCTCATCCTCTGTAATTGTGCAAGCCAAATTCTTGGAATACATCTCTTTCTCTCCCTCTCAATAGACAGATAGATATAGATAGATGTAGGTTATGTGACATCTCTCTCAGATCTATATTTATGAATGTCCATTGGTATATGTGGATGCCGGGAGCCAGCATGGGAGATCCCACCCATAACAAGGTCGTGTGGAGAGACCTGACGGGGCAAGGCGAATCAGGTCTCAAGGGGTCCTCTGCCTGAGCATCTACCCTGAAACCAAAATCTGTCTGTTTACTATCTGCTATACTATAGTCTTCTGACATTACAGGGGGCTATCCTCGACCACCTTTCTCTGGAAAAAGTTAACTTAGAGCTCCAATTGGTCTCCTGCATATGAAAGGAGTGTCTCAGCTCAAATCCCTCTGATGGCTCTCTAACTTGCCTGACAGTTAGAGACTTTTACAACTTGTGATTGTTTACAGCCCCTCAACTGCGAAAGGCACGCAGCTTAAAACATCTTAAAGATATAGAGCCTTTTAGAGCTAAGAATTAGTTTGGTGAAGGGTTTCATTGTTGAGTTAATGTTTGCCGGCAGGCCTCCATATCTTTTATCTTTTAGGCACCTGGGAGGATATTAATCAATGTAATCTGGATGCAGAAATAGGATATAGTAGTTTTGGTGTTAGCAATACTAGACTTTTGAGTTAATGAATTTTCTCTTTGTTATAAATCACTGTACTCCTCTTTCCTTGTTATAAATTGTTGTGTCCTTGCTATGTAAGAATGTAACCTTAATTAGTGCTTTCTGAGAGTGGCACTAGACTTTAGTAAGAAAAACACTTTTAGGGCAAATAAGTTTTCTGGTTGACGGACCCTTATCAGAAAAGGGCCATAAATGTTAATAGGCCTCCTGGCCAGAAGATGATGTAAATCACCTAAGACTTGTGTATACAGATGGGTATGCAGAAAGAAAGCCTAGGTCAGAGCTGCTGACCCTGCATGACTCTCTGCTGCTGCTGCTGCTAAGTCGCTTCAGTCATGTCTGACTTTGTGCAACCCCATAGACGGTAGCCCACCAGGCTCCCCCGTCCCTGAGATTCTCCAGGCAAGAACACTGGAGTGGGTTGCCATTTCCTTCTCCAATGCATGAAAGTGAGAAGTAAAAGTGAAGTCGCTCAGTTGTGTCCGACTCTTAGCGACCCCATGGACTGCAGCCTAGCAGGCTCCTCCGCCCATGGGATTTTCCAGGCAAGAGTACTGGAGTGGGGTGCCATTGCCTTCTCCACATGACTCTCTATGTACAACTAAAAGTATGAAAGTTCTTCCGGACAATAAAGGATGGGCCAGTTCTTGGAAAGAGTGGTTCATCCGTGTCTTTTTTTCTTTCTTACTCTATTTTCTGGCTGATTCCCGTCTGGGGCATAGAGGCTAGCCATGTCTACTTATTTGCCCAGGCTTCTAAGACCCACGCTAGAAGGAGTCCAAGGCGGGGCACCCTCCGCTATTCAAGCGGGTGCCTGTGGCCCTACGTAGACAGTTCAAGTCCCTTGTCTGGGGGCTTTATTGGCTTTCTATGTAAACAAAGGAATATAGCCTCTTTCTCTCCTCTATTCTCTTAACTGCAAACTCTTTCCTTATCTCTTTCTAAATCTATATATCTCTCTCGTCACCCAGTCCCCGCTTCGAATACCCTGGATCCAACCAGGGCTGGTCCCCGGTATGTGGGGGCTTGGTTCCAACAGATACAAATTTCAAACATGTGCGTTTCCTGGTGGCCTACTGGTTAGGATTCTGGGCTTTTGCTACCATGGCCCAGGTTTGATTCCAGGCAAAAAAACCCAAAACACCCAACAAAGATGCCTAAGTTCCTTACATAAAGTGGCATAGCACAGTGAATACAAGCAACCATCTGTATCCAGGGATGTGAAGTCCGCAGGTAAGGAAGGCCGGCTGCATACGGAAATCTACATATGGATTGATCTATATCATGTATAGGCCTCCCTGGTGGCTCAGTGCTGAAGAATTCACCTTCCAATGCAGGAGACACAGGTTCAATCCCTGGGTTGGGAAGATCCCCTGAAGAAGGAAATGGCAATCCACTCTAGTATTCTTGCCTAGAAAATCCCATGGACGGAGGAGCCTGCCAGGCTACAGTCCATGGAGTCACAAAGAGTTGGATATGACTTCATGACTAAACAACAGTAACATATTATGTCTATCCTACATATAGGATATCTATTTAATATCTATATCTCTATATACAGAACTACCTATATAGATACAATGACAGAGACATGTTTCTCTGGATAGAGAGTTTGTTTCTCTGGAGAACCCGAAGACAGAGGGTTTTCTTTCCCCTAAGGGAAAAGAAAGGTCACTTTCAAGGGTATTTTAACAAGAGGCAGACATTCCTTGTGCTGGTAGCCAGCTCCCTCTTCATCCTGGGGCTCTCCTGTTCGATTTCTGAGTAAGTATGGGGGAGGGTGAGTCTAGGCTGAATCCTCCCCTCATCTGAACTGCGCTTTCCATGGAAATAAACTTTCCCAAGGAGGCTCGCTGCCCTCTGCTCTTCTCCCAGAGATTGAGTCCACAACCACGTCACTCATAACCACACCACCCATAACAGAGAAATACCCTTGAGGGGTCCCTGGCTTCTGGGAACCTGGCATGGCTTGTGCAGGGTCACATCCAGTTGTCACAGGCCCGTGAGAGAACATGGCGATGGCAATTTGCAGGGGAAGAGCTGAGGGTCAGAGGGGTCTCATAAGGAGCCCAGGGGCACACAGCTTTATTTGCCAGCAGGTGGGGGTAGGGGGTGACTGTATTTGAAGGTTATGTATTTGAGGTTGCGATGATTGCCCTGCACCCCAGCCCTCAGCCCAGGCCATCTGAGATGAGACAGGCTTTGTGACAGGCTGGGCATGATGCTTTGTATTCACTTGCTTCATCTTCATAGCTGCCTTGTGAAGTGGCTGTCACCCCCAGTCAGTGAACAAGGTTCAGAGAAGATCGAAGAAGGGCTCTCCCGAAAGCCCTGGGCGCCTACAGAGCCTGGGTCCAACCTGAATGGGCCCATCCCCAAAAAGCTCTCCTCCTCCCTCTCTGACTCCTCCCTCCCAGCTCACTCTCCTCTGTCTTCCCCGTCCTTTCCTGGGTGGGGCAGGTGGGGAAACAGTGTTCCCTGGAGGAGGGAGGGGCAAGGCAGGTGAGTCCTCTCCTTCACCTGGTCTGCATTCTCCAGAGAGTGAGAAAGTGCCTGGGTGAGAGTGTGTAAATGTGTGACTAGGGGTCTGGGTGTGTGTGAGCATGAGTGTGTGTATGTGAGAATGTCTGCATGTGTGTGTGAGTGTGTATATGTGTGTGTGTGCATGTGAATGTGTGTGTGTCTGAAGGTATGCGTGTGGCTTGGGGGTCTGGGTGTGTGTGAGCATGTGTGTATGTGAGAATGTCTGCATGTATATGTGTCAGTTTGTGTGTGTGTGTGTGTGTGTGTGGCTTGTTTCAGGGCAGAGACGGGACGGAGGTGGGAACAGACATTCCTCGAGGTTGGGCCAGGGCTGGGGAGGCATCACCTCCATTCTCCCTCCCCTGTCTCTGCCTCTCCTCTCCTTTTCCTCCCCCAGCCCCATTCCACACCCCGCCCCCCACCCCAGGATTCTATCAGCCTGGAACAAATGA